>JAFBJT010107419.1:15286-37322 GCA_016785325.1 Chascanopsetta lugubris | reverse complement strand
AGCCCGCGGCGTTTAAGGTGCAGCGCGAACCAACCTGCTGCAGACGAGGGCGCGGTCGAGGTGGACCGGTACGATGCGGATACATAAGAGCCCAGATCCACTGGCCTCGGGCCTTCAGGCTTCCAGCCGCAGGCTCACGTGACCACAACTCACACACACACCTGACACCTGTGCATCCAGACAGCTGAGATGTACCGATGATTTACGGGTCTGCTCTTGCGCCTGCGCCGCTTCAAACTGCTTTGGCCCCGCCGGTGAAATAAAGTCGCCGATCCTTTCGATTTAGAACTCTACGCTCGTTGTCATCAAAGCCGGTGTTGCAGTGAGCGGCCCCCCCCTTAAAAAGACGCAGTAAAGCCAGAGACTGTAACATGGCAGGCTCCCATGAGGACGACCTGCTCTCGAGCCGATGATGGACACGTGACAATCTACCGAGACTAAAACACAAACAATTCAAGATGAGTGTGCACCAATGGAAATGTAATTATGACACTTCCATTACAATTCTACCAATTCTACCAGACCCAGTTCTAGTTTAGTCGCGTCCCGGTCACAGAGTTCTCTCAGAAAAGGGCGTCTCCAATTTAGAAGGGTACATCTGTTATTTGAGTGTGTCAGATCCACATTAAATCAACATTTAGATCAATATAAGTCACAGATCCGACTCTGTGTCCACAGATGAAGATAAAAAGCGAGAAAGAAACAGCCAGAGGGCTCGACGACGTCAGCCTCAATCTATTTTTAAAAACTCGGAACACGTAAATACTTCAGTGTTGGGATTGTGATGTCTCATCAGAAATTGAATTCTCACAAACTAATGCGATTTACTAGAAAGACAAAATGTGATGCCTAACAAAGAAAAATGTGAGGGGCTACATCATTGAATGCAGTTTAAACTGCGTTAGAAGAGAACGGCCATGACAGACACCGGGTTGGTGAAACACACACACACACACACACAAACGCGCGCACGCACACACACACACGTACAAAAGAACAGAATAGAAAAGCAGGACCTCCTGCATTGGTGTAACCTCTTCATTACTGGAAAGTGGTAATAATATCCTCTGGCTAAACTGGGCCATCAGATCAATAAATAATAACAGACGCTCTGGAATAGACTTACAGGAGTGCTTCTGGCTTTCTGGACCTGTTGAAGCGATTTAATACGAAACACACCTGGTCCTTTGGCCCGCGGAGTCGCGTATAAGCTGCACTGTTTTAGAAAAAAATGAGCTGAAATATGCTTTTATTTTGAAATGCTTCCATTTCCTGTGTGTTTGTGATTCTGTCATGCTTGATGTTTACATGCGAGGAAGCACAGCCGCGTCCGGTAGCCCCCGTTCACAGCGCCTACCTTCGCTTTCCTCTCCTTCAAAGTAAAACTCTCAAAATGTTCAAATATTACATTTTATTTTATTTTATGTGCAGAATGACACACATCTGATCATTTCTGATTATAAAGTCACGTTGTTTTCACGCCCATCTGAGTTTCTTGATGAGATGGTGTTTGGAGTAAGATAATATGGATCATACATTAATAGACAGCCCATACGATGTTTTCAATAACTTCATTAAAGGAAAACAACGGGTCTTGATTTAAGAAAGTGCGCCCACCCCTGCGCTGGAGTGTGTGTGTGTAGACACGTGATGTTTGTGTTTTCATGTTTCCTGAGTTCTGTTACGACACTCCGACACTGAGTAGCTGTCGATTCCACTTGAGCGCAACAATCGAAGCGAGGGAAAGAAGAAGAAGAGGAAGAAGAAGAAGAAGAAGAAGAAGCTCGTCTTATTGCTGTGATCGTTTGGCACAGCCCTTCATCGAGAGGGTCGTCAGATACCTCGCCACCCCGGCGCTGCTGCCTCTCACCACATCCTCCGACGCCACGAAGCCTCGAGCTGTTTGCCGTCTTTCATGTTCCCTTCGAGCTCCAGCTCGTAAAGCGCGGGGCTCGGTGCGCACCGGCCACCAGCCAGTCTCCAAAGTACTATTGATGTTGACATATTGGCCTGAATGGAAAGGTGCTACGCTGTATGAGTGCGCAGATAAGCCTATACACACTCACACGGGGGCCGGTGGAGTGTGAAAGTTATCTTCCTTCCTATCATGCCCACACCTCACTCTGCAGAGAGGTGACCAGTTCAAGGTCAACGCGCTGATGGATTGAGTCCCACGAGCGCCTTGAATAATGTACGGCTGTTCAAATGAATTGATTTTCATTTGATTTTTTTTTTTTTTACCTGCAATAGAAATTCATCCACAGTGATTTACGGACAGGTGACATACGGGATATTCTTTATTGAATAACACTCGCCTTCCAAATGAGATATCGTCGTGTTCCTCATCAACACAAGCAGGTGTGATTACGTTTTACATTCATCTCAACCCCACTTCCTCAGACAGGAAGTGGTTGATAGAGCCTACTTTGGTTGATATAGCCTATTCTTATTTTATTGTATTGATTTATATTTATGATGATGATGATGATGATGATGACTATTATCATTATTATCATGATATGATATGATTATTTTAACTAATTTATTTGCCTTTTTCGCTTTGCAACATCTATTTCTTATAGAGACTATGGTTATTGTTCATTTGCTGATTTAAAAAAAATGGGAATGTGTACATCATCTTATAATTATATTCTTTAATAACTATTTTCCAAAAATAATGGGGGGGGGAGGCATTTGTGTTGTCCATTCTGGGCTACTGTAAAAACAGTGTGGTGCGATACTGCAGCCTCTGTAGAGGGGACCTGCTCCTGCTGTGAATATAAAGGGCCCATTCTGTGGCAACGTCATTCGTTTGAATTCAAATCCTGCCAATAGAAATAGAATAAGCCGAAACCAAACACTTCACACTGAACCTTCTGTGAGGTTGAGAGGAAACGGTCACAGCGAGCGTGCTAAGATGATGAACTTTACCTCATGCTGCTGAGAATCAGCCTGACCTTGCCTCCTCTAACAAAAGCTTCCTTTGTCAGACTCCATTTCAATGAGGAACTCCAACCCACTTAACCCGCGTCCTGTTTGGAGAAGAGGGTCGCTCGTTGGGCTCAGTGGAGGAGAAAAGACATATATCCATGTGCTTCCAACACATGGCCTTCGAGGAACAGCGGCGATCCCTGTAGAGCCAGTGAAACGGCAGTGAACTGGCCTCTCGGGAGGAATAACTGAAAACTATGAGAGCATCTAAACTGTTGTCAAGCAGCACTTCTGCTATAACAATATTCACAGCATGACACTTTGCTCTGTTCCCCCGTCCAACCGAGTCTCTATAGATCCACCAGGAAGTCTCTAATGGTCCATTCATGTCATAGTAAATCTTGGTGATGAAAGAAAAAAAACGTCGATATCGAGTATAATATAGTAGAGCATTGAGACGTTAAAGGTCGATTTTGTCACTTCTAAAAATTGTTACAAAAGAATCACATACTGACATTTCCATGAATTTATAATGACCACATTTTTTTCCCATTACCCTTAAATGAGCCCATTAATGTATATTTACGGGGGCTGCCATGTTTTTACAGTGCCCCAGAGTGGACGTACCTCTCTTTTGAGTTTTAATGACAGCCGAGGGCAACCACAGGTTCTCCTGCATGTTCAGAGGGGTGAGGGTGAGGTGATGAATTACAACATGCAACGTCACCTCCAGATGTCACCAAAGCTTACACACGGCACCTTTAAATGACAGTTACGAACATACAACACAGTGTGCCCATATATACTTAGATGAATAGGCAAGTATATAATACAGCAACACCATCCAACGTTTATCAATTGATCTGATAGTATCACAACCCATTGATTGTTTGATAAAATAACAAATCATTATATATATATCAAAGGTCAACTCTTCATATCTTTTGCTTTGTCCAACCCAACAATCCATGTCCAAAGAGAGTTTAAATGTTATGTACAGAGAGAGGGTGCGGTCAGCGCCACTTTCCTCTTATTTATCGTCTTGAGAAAGAAGTTCCTTAACTACGACTAAACAGACAAAGAAACATGCAGTTGTTGTCGACAGCGGCTTTGTCTCCAAGAGGACCTCCATGTGAGGAGAGCCGGCGCCACACTGATGCCTTAAATCAAACGAGTTGACTTCCCACGACAAGCTCCAGCTGCTTGTTGGGGAGAGCCAACGACTACCCGAGAGGGTCTCAGCAAGTCGGACACATCCCAGCTCCAAAAGAGAGAGGACCGCACGCTTCTGTTGCTCCGGACCAAGGTACAATTACAGCCTTCTGTCGTCACATGATTCCTCATCCAGTAAAAGAAGGGGCCGGCTTGATTGACAGTCCTGGACATGTCAACGTCCAATTGAATCAACAGGACCACCTCTGCAACTTCAAGTAAGAACAAACTAATCTACACATGGTAAGATTTGGGTCAAGACAGAAACGTATGAACTCACACAAGTGTCAAGATTCCTGACATCAAACATCTGTGTATGTGTTTGAACGCAGGAAGTAGCTTGAGATGAAAAGCTTCCTCTAGCTCTCTGGAATCTCTTTCATTGTTTTTCCGAGAGATGACTAAAACTGTGCACAATGCGCTGCATCACGCCAGAGCTTTTATGATCGTGGAAAAAGTGGAAGCTGCCGTGCCAGACCATAAACCTCATCCTTGTAAGAGGAGCTTGTTTGAAAATACAAACCTAACAACACTCAGTAACAGGTCAAAGTATGAGCTGACCCAAATTGTGGTTTGAGAGTGTGAGAGGTTGTTTGTGGATTTTTTATTTTTTTTAATCCAGTCTTTGTAATGAATTTGTGAGTATTTGTGTGTGCATGTGTGTGTTGTTTCCAGATGCCCTGTGTCTGGTCTCTGGTGTGTGGGGTCGCACAGTCGGGTCAGTTGAGAGGGATTGGTTTGCGCACTATGAAGATTAGATGATGACACGGAAACTGAGCTGTTGCTCATGTGTGTTTGGGCGGGGGGGGGGGGGGGGGGGGGGGGAGGGGGGGGGGGGCGGATTATGGTAGCACAAAAAAGCGAAAATTCAAAACTGGAACAATTCATATTGGTGGTGTTGTAGTTGTCAACCCCAATGGGCGCATTTTCAAAAATACAATTTTGTACGGACAAGTTACTGTAAACAAGCTAATTGCTAAGAAGCCGAAACCTCAAAGACAAATTGTGCATTGTCTGCAAACTTGTTTTGTCTAAAACTGAATACACCAGTTAATTTGCATGAGGCATTTTTGGTGGGAGGAGTCAGGACATGAAAGAGAACTTGACATATTTGCTCAGCGTTTGAAACCCACGACACCATGTAACTGACCTGCAAAACTTTGTGATGACCTCAAAGCTAAATCAGCCTCCCTCTGATTCTATTCTATAAGTAGGTCGTCGGGTTGTTCTGCCACCGGCCACTAGAGGGAGATTACGATGAGGTGGCTTACAATTTTTTCTCCATCTAATCTACAGTTGAGATTTAGTTCTTCTTAATTTAGAAAACCATCCTCTTCAATATCTGGTATCTGATGCCCAGACAACCAGAGGCAGTTCCAGTCATCACATTAGAAAGAAGTGACAAACCCCTGGTCTAAATAGTTACCATGAAGTGTGATTACCAACAGTTGCTGCGATCTCGATACCTGACCACACAGTCACCGAGTCATAGACAGAAAAGCGGCAGCAGGAAAACACCCACTTCAAACAGAGATGATTAATCATCACTGAATTTCTCTTGATGTCTGTGACTAAAAAAGTCCACATCAACCGATGATAAACAGAGCAAGACATCCTCCAGAGGATTGTTGCTTACCTTCACTTAAATCTGCTTATTCCGGGAACACAGGCTCCAACACCTCCTTCACAAATACGAGACTATAGCTCACGCTCTTTCCATCTCTCTCGGGCTGGAGACCGTGCTTCCCGACTCTGATGGGAAACCATCAGACTCATTTCCATTCACGCACCAGATCTCGCAGTAGCTCCGATCTTCTGTCTCAAACTGAAACCACAGCGAATATGCAGTGGCGTGCACAAACCATTTCCATGCAGAGGGGGCATCGAGAGCCCGACCGAGGAACGAACCCATGACAGGGAAAACCACCGCTGATGCAACGATGTAGGGAAATTAATGTAGCGTGAATTACATCTCTGGAAGTTGGGCTGAGGGCAAACACAGATAGGTCTGCATTAGCAGTGCAAAACAGAGTGTGAAGTCCCAGCTATAGATTAGACAATAAAAGATAGATTCATTGAATTCAGTATTTAAATACTGTATATTTCCACGCTGATAGTCACTGTTTAATCTAAATCTACGGAAGCGCAGAGGACACATTTCTGACACGTGTGTAGTCAGCCTGCTCCAGAAGTGATTTACACAGAGTCAGCGTGTCGATGCACACAGGAAGTCCCAATTCCCTGCCCACTCACAGAGAGATGTACACTCGTCATGTCCACCGGTCCCCGGAGGTAATCTCCAGTGTGAGCATGTGTGTGTGAGTGTGTGTGGTCCGCTATTTACACCAAGATGGATGGAGACACGACAGGAATCGCATGCTCCACGTTGCTTGGGAGAAAGGACAGAGGGAATACCAGTGAAGATATTCAAACAGATGGAGGCCCATCCAAATTTGGAAGTACTGGAGACATGACTCTGCATCGAGGAGACGCAAGTAGTTCCACCCAAACGGCCGTGAATATGAAAATACCAAGTGGAACGACTATGTTTTAGGGGGTGTGCCTTGCTTGCTATGAGGAGGCTATGGCATAGCTTCAACGTGGAAGCATGAGGCAGCAGCCTCTCCATTTAACTCATCTAAGGCCTTGTCCACACAGAGCTCAAATTCCGTAAACACAGCATCGTATCAAGAAATGTGGTTGTCCACATGAAATGGCTCGGGACGCTGTAGCATAGCCCCCAGGCCTGTAAGTGGCTCTGTAAAGCTGCCACAGAAGTACATCAAAAACAGAGAAGACATGGAGCATGCGCACCAAACTCTTACAATGTAATCCGCCATTGTTGTTGTTGCTGGTGGGTTAGCGCAGGCAGGTTAAGGGAGAGGTGAGGCTATGGAGTCGTATCGGTTGTAAGAGACAGATACGTCTCGAGACAGTAGCATATTCGGACTTCGTATTCGCCGACCCCAAGTGGATGAAACGCCCATATAATTTTTTAAATGGCAGATTCTCCAAAACATTTCTCCGTAAGGACAAGCGCTGAGTATGTTTGCAATGAAATGACTCCCTAACACTCATTTGTTGGACCGCAGGAAGAAAAACACTTTTCCAAAAGCAACAATAACTGTTTGGAAGAGTCCCCTTGAGAGTCATTGGCCGAACCTACAGACTGTCTGAGGTTTGCTTTGCGTCGATGTTGCGAGTCACTGTGCCGCTGTCTGGCTGCAACCACTCTCCGCTATCATTTGGCGTCAAGAGGTCCCAAAATAAAACAATTCGACTGTAACCAAAAATACAGAGTATCTGTCTTCACTGGGTCTTATTTGATTTTGTTTTGTCAGAGCAATGACTCACCCTGAATGAGGGTGACTGTAAAACTCAGACGTGGATTATCAGTAGACTTACTTTGCAATGCTTACTCAGGATGGTGCACACATGCTCTGTCTTTGCAGATAAAAGATGAATAAGCTTCAGACCATCTGTTATTGTTTCATAAGACAGTTCAATTCCCTGCCCTGGTACAAAAACATATTCCGAGACATCCCTGCTCAGAGGAGTCTGGACCAACAACAACCCTCTACGACAGCGGTGTCAAACTAATTTTCACCAAGGGCCACATCGGGATTATGGTTACTCTTAAGGGGCCAGTTTTAATTGTAGGACTAAATCTAATTCAACCTAACATCAAGTTACAAAACTATGACATGCATTTCCATACATTTAAAAATGTAAACACACTGAACACATTGCTACACATAAAAAGTGGCATGTGAAATTAACTGGAATTCATGAGCTATGTATGCTATACAAATGTATTTTTAGATGTTCTTACACCAAGACGAGAGGTTGTCCGTTTTTAAACTTTCATTTCTCTAAAAAGAAGCTCATGAGTCCACACACAGCGGACCGCTGCCTCACACGCTGCTACCGATAGAATGAGCGGGCGTGAATGCTGAGGTGGCCGATGTTTGAGCGGATCTTCTGTAGTCGTGACTATGAAGGGGAAACGGAGTCGTCGGAAACAAGGCTGATTAGAAAAATCCACTTGGGCTCGACGCCAAGCACTTGATTAGAAGAAGAAACGTTGCCACAACAATACTCACATTCATCAGTTATAAACAGCAAGGCATGAAGTATGTGGAGCAGGTCAGCAGAAGGACTCGGACATTAGAAGCAAGGTGAGGAATGTAATCCTGCGCCGAGCTGTTGGAAGCAGATGTGAACATTGTGCATCGTAAGTCCTAGAAGTCACGAAACATGCAAACGCCGTTTGAAATGTGCCGTAAGACTTTCTCGAAAGCCAGCGCACGGCGCATTGAGCCATTTGGCTTCAAATGTGAACTTTGGGGCAACCAAGTCTCAAACTCCTCCCACTACCATGCCCCCAAACGCCCCCCCTCCCCCCTAAAGAATCTATGAAGTGTGGATCTTTCCTTACCCAAACCACATCACACCACCAAGCTCTGTGGTAATTCACCCACATTGATTTTGCACAGAGTTGTGCAAAATCCAACACTTCTGTTCAACAGGCTCTGCTCAGATCACAGAAACTAGAAGAGAGGGGGCTCGAACCCATGGGGCCTTGCATCAATCACTAGAGCAGAGCTACAAGCCCGGAACATTAACACTTCCACCCTCCACTCCCCAAATCAAGGAGACTGGAGACTCGGACCCTTCGGCGCCAAATTCATGCTGGGAATTAAATTAACTCATCAAAATAAACTACCGGTTGCTCTGGAGGCTCCATGAGACTGGCAGCTCCACAGAATCCAGGGCTGCTTTCACAAAAGCAGAGGGTCTTCAGCTTGAGCCAAAGGGTCCGGATCACTGGACTAACAAAACAGCGGTGAGCGGCTAGGTTCACTCCTCTCTCCACTATTAATCATGCTGTCAAATAAATCTTCATAAAAGATTATTAAAAACAATGGTGGCTCCTTTCAAGTTTATGATGAATAACTTTTCATGACTTACGGCGAACAACTTAACTTACTCCATGCCTTGCTTTTTCAAACAAAGCCAAAAGACTTTGCACTGAGATGCCACTCTGGAAAACCAAAATATTGGTTTGAGGAACTTTTTTTTAATTTTTATTGACTGATAAAAAAACTGTTCAGTTTCATTATACTTTTTGCCTATTAGATTGGATTTTAGGTGAAAATAAAGAAATGACCTTTGTTGGGATTAGCAGAATTGTAGAAGGAAAAAATGCAACCCTCTAACTTCTAATTTCAATCCTGATTGCAAGTTAGGAACAATGCTGGAAAATCCTTTAAATTAATGAGTGGGTTTGTTCCTGTGTTTCGTTCCATGTGCATTTTCTAACTGCCACTTGCTGTGCCACAGTTTCCAGGCCAGGCCCGCTGTGAGCGGAGGGTACTGGTTGTCGTGTGAGCGGCGCCGGGAGGAGGGAGGCTAACGCGATGACAGAAGGTAGAGGGGAGCAAACGGGAGGGGCAGCGTCTGAATTACCGTCTCATCAATGATTCAGTGGGCGGAACGCAGACTGGTGTGGACGCGCGGACAACAAACAGCTCGGTCGGTGGACGTGCGGCAGCCAGACAGAAAGAAATCCGCTCGCGCTCCGAGGCGCACAGAAATGCACACATACATCATGGCCGACGCATTAGAGGCCAGGGACAGATGCGACGCACGCAGCAGCTTATGGCCACGGTTAAACAGTCGGTCCAGTATGGGTCATTAACTCAATGTCCAAACACACGTGACATGAAGACATGCTCACACTGACACACACACACACACACACACACATGCACGGTGCCTCCGGAGCCAGGCGCCATCCCCTGATTGTACCAAACACACAATGTGACCTTCCTATAATCCTGCAGCGTGATTGTGAGAGTGAGTGCACACTGACTGACAGGCATTCATCCATTCTCAGCATTGTGCAGAGAAAACGACACGGCCTTCTTTTAAGGGGGTTATTTTTAATCTGAAGTCCGATGCGACGGACATTTGCGTGAAATAAAAACTCATCACCACCACCACCGCGTGTTATCGAGGTCGGCACGTGTCGCTCTTGCGGCGCAAGACACGACGTCAGAGTATACGTGATGGAAAAACCAACACGCGACCCCCTGCTGTGTTGACCGTCACTTCTGCTTAATGTGAGTTTACGCCTGTTGTACAAATATGCGTCGGCACATGTTGCTGTTGATAAAGCTCACGGCTCTTTGCTGTACTTCTCTCTACGCTCCACATCCCATCCCAGATTAGGACAAAGACAGATAATTCTTTGAGTCCACCCGAAATGCAACATCCGTTAGAACAGTGAAGAGATTCTCCGTTTACCATCGCAAGGCAGAGTGTCATCAGTTTCTAGAACTGAACATGTGGAACTTTCGGGCCCAAAAATCTTTTGGACATGATGATAAAATGGAATGATTTACGCTGTGCGGTTACTGCGCTTGTGAGATGCGAGATGTTGAAGGTCATTTATCAATCCTTATGTCCAGAGTGAGCCCGAACGAAGTCACGGAGTCAGCGCCTACGATAAAACAACAGCGGAGCAGAGAGAGATTGTCTACAGTTGCTGACTTGAGGCTGTTCCATGACTCGGGGCCCTGGCAGCGAGGAGCTCCGAGGGAACAGAACGCTCTATGTGGTTCTGACTGTGCCGCACCTGGTCATCGTTTGTAATCATTAGCCTCGTGTCCAGCCAAATGAGACAGACTTAGAGCTTAGCGCTGCTAGCATTCAGGCTTCAGCGGGGTTAGTTTGGGTTTTGGCAGAACATCCACTTCAGACTTTTGGCTCCGTCTCCCAAGACTTTTTTAAAATAAACCAGACCCAACCTTTGTGGAAATGAGAGGAACTGACAGTTCATCTGTGGTCCAAACAACAGCTTTTCACATATTATGCAATCAGCTGCATTTCGGGAACTTTCAGAAGTCAGCAACTTTCTGCTGTTACTTCACCGGGATCAAGGACCATCAAGGTTTGATTATTTAATGGATTTTCGGCAATTGCAGCCAGGGCATCGCCGTGTTTTCACAAAAACAGCAGTAATCCCCAGGGAAGTCACAGGGTCAAGAAGTTATATCCTCCACTTTAGGCCTGTGTGTGTGTGTGTGTGTGTGTGTGTGTGTGTGTGTGTGTGTGTGTGTGAGGATGTACACTCAAGCTCATTTGAGACAGGAAGGTTGGAAAGTGAAGCAGGAAATGGCAATCATGCATGATCTGGGGAGTTGATAATTACAGGTCTGTCTCCAAATAAAAATGTGTCTGCACATGAGTTTGCGTGTGTATGTGTGTGTGTGTGTGTGTGCGTGTGTGTGTGTGTGTGCGTGTGAGTATGTGTCTGTCTGTTTGTCTTACTGTGAGGTGGCAGATTATATCATCGGTTTCAGCTGCAGCATGAGCAAACTACAAAGAAAAGGCGACCACAGAGAAGATATCTTGAGAATCATAGCGACGCACAGACACACAAATCTTTCTTTCACTCGTTACACACACAACCTCAGCCCTGCTTTCAGTTTCTGGAACAAGCTGCTGCTTTGAATCAGGGAAAAGGCATCGAACATGACATCAGACACGCCCAAAACAAAAAATGTAAATGAAACAGCATGTCTATCCCAGACGACTTCCACAATGGATCATCTCAAACCGCTTGTCAAAGCTGTAGTTCCTCAAGCTCAACAACGAACAAACGCTTTGGCTTAGAAATATATGAGTTCAATTCATTAACTTAAAGGTGCAGTAAGTAAAAGGTAGTGACATTTTTTGGTGAACTTGCATCTTGTGTATCACCTCACCCTTCCCATCTGAGCGTGCAGGACAACCTGAGGTAGCCCTCGGTTGCCATTCAAGCTCAAAAGATGCTTAGCATACGTCCAATCTGGGCTACTGTAAAAACATGGTGGCCCCCACGGGGAGGACCCCCTCCTGATGTAAATCCGCATTAAAGGGCTCATTTACGGGCAAAGTAAAAAGCAAGTTATACATTTTAGGTGATTATACGTTTGTGAAAATGTCTGTATGCAGTTGTTATGTGATTGTATTTCTACAAATAGAAGTGACAAAAATGGCACACAAAAAAGAGCAAATCTTTTAGGTGCCTCGGACTGGAATTTAGGTTTGGAGCGATTATGCAACAGCATCAGGAAAGTGTTTGATCGGGCCTGTTTCATTCTGCAGCAGCATGACATCAATCCCAGATCCACGGAATCTAGAGTCGTAAAAACTATAGGAGGAGGAACACAGAGTCCTACAGCAGATGTCTGTCTGGGATTACACACAGAGCCGGGGGACGCGGACGTAATCCACAGAGGAGTTCTCCAAAGTGCTGGACTTAAACTACCTGCCAGGTTCCTCGAGGACTGCTCAAGAACCAAAAGAGGCCCGGCTCGGTTGCGGATCTTTAGTTCACGTTATTAGTATTTTCCACCAAATGTGTCAGCGCCTCTTGTGTCAGAACAACAAGACAGAACTAGTGCCATTTTTTCCCCCAGAACTCCTCAAGCAGCACTTCTAAATAAGGAAGCTATTCATGGACTCACTCTGCTTACAGCAACGGCAATAAAGTCACCATGTGGACTCCCAAACGGCTTTTTCACGATGCTTCAGTTTCCCCCCTCTCTCTCTCTCTCTCTCTCTCTCTCTCTCTCACTTTTCTGACTCGGGTATTGGCAGCAAGAGAAAAACCTCAGTGTTTCTCCAGTGACACAAGTCAGACAAGCTAACAAATAGTCACTCCACGGACGGAGATTAGGATTCCATCCCCAACCACCTGTTTTGTAGAGAGCTTTTAGGCTTTTCAAATTTGGTGTGGTTATTTAGAACCAACAAATATGAGTCCGACCAAAAGAGCTGGTCCAAAATCAAACGGAGGCAGGATTCGGTTTGTCCATGTACATGCGAGTACGACAGGAGGGAGGAAGGTCTTGATATCCTGGATAGCACTTATTGAAATGCTGTGGCTGAGGGGTTAAAGGAGCGGTCCTCGGACCAGAGGACCAGAGGGTCAGGGGTTCGATTACCCAATCCCCCAACTTTGCATGCTGAGGTGTCCTTGGGCAAGAAACTGGACCGCCACACTGCCCCCACGTACTCACGTGCTGCCAGTAGATGCAGAGTATGAGTGTTTGTGTGACTGGGTGAGTGTAAACTCTACTGTAAAGTGTTTTCATTCAGCGCAGCATATTGATATCGACCGTTTCAATTTCAATGTGACGCCGAGACCGAAAAGAATTCGTACAAATCCTGCAGGTCCACTTTCTTTGCGCTGTGTTGTCCTTCCACCGGATGAAATCCTCGCACATGCGTTACAGCCATTAAAGTGAAGGGAGCATATTTGAATAATTGATGTGTTTTACAATAAAATGATCCACAACCCGAGTATAAATAATTCATGTGTGGATGTGTGGTGACCTACAGAAAGCTTTTTGTTACCACACAACAAACAGAGGGAGACAGGGGGAACCGGGTCTAGGGTCCATTGGTAGGTTCAACACCAGACCTGAGTCGCTGGTGAGGTAGATTATCATCTGGAAACCACGAGTGAGGAACTGACTGGTAATGATTCCGAGTGTCAGAGATTTGAACCGAGCGGAAGCCGCCTCTTGCAACATTATGATACACTGGTGGTTGAAACCAACCCCCCCCCCACACACACACACACACACACACACACACACCCCATCCTCGTTTTCTCTACCTCACAGAAACAAGGCCATAAAAACGTGCCCACTGTCTGACCCACTTTCCATGACAGACGTAATCTGCCCCCCCCCCCACCCCCCCACCCCCAAACTTCAGCCTGTTTACCGGCCCAGCAGCAGAGACAATAAGCTGGAGCGGGGAGCCGTGTTGCCAAACCCCTCACACACACAGCAGGGGTGAAAGCCGCTGCTCCACCGCGCCAACGATTACACCCGTAGATCCCGGCTGAGCTCACCGGGCCCCTCCCCCCGAAGTGAACCGACCAGCACAGCGCCAGGCACATGCACGGAGAAAGATAAACACAAACACCTTCCAGAACACGAACCGACTGTGCACATCATTAGAGGTGCTTACACACACACACACACACACACACACACACACACACACACACACACACACATACAGCTGTTTGCCACGGTTTGATTTGTTGGCATCAATCACAAACCGGCTCACTCAACATGGGGATGTTAACCACCAGCTGCTGGCGCGATGGTTGGAGATACATCCACTGGGCAAATACACCATCAAGAAATCATCACTCCGTTTTTCATTCCTATGTCTCTTTGGATATTCACTGAAGTCAGGACATTTACATGAAATGCTTTTGGTGATAAGAGCCTCTGCCAGTGTCAATGAACTGTAAAAATAAGTAAAATAATAATACAATTGCTGGGTGCAATTTACACTCCATGTTTTCCAGCCTCCTGCATACTTAAAGGTACAGAGTGTAAGACTTGGTGACATCCACTGGTGAAGTTGCATATTGTATCCAGCACCTCACCCCTCCCATTAGAGTTGCAGGGAAACCTATGGTAGCCCTTGGTTGTCATAAAAGCTCAAAATATGTTTAGTACATCCACTCTGGGTTATTGTAAAAAAAAAATGAAAAAAATAAATAAATGGCAGCCCGAATAAAGGTCCTATTTTAGGGTGATGTAAAAAGCATGTTGTGGACATTTCCTGTTGTTTTGATTGGCTCATGCTTGGACCTCATGTCTTACTGTGTACTTCTCATTTGAAATGCAAACACTGCAAAATGCTGATTCAGATTTTTGGGACTTCTGTATCGATACTTTTACTTCATAAAGTTAATACACCTACATACGAAAAGTCATCATTTGATCTGTCGAGCCTTGAATACGACCATAAATATATTGTTTGTTTTTTTTACTATTAAACTTATTTCTGAAATTGGAGGATTCTGTTTCCAGACAGCGGTGATATGGCGATCCTGTCCGGCCTGAGACCAGGAGGCCTCTCTGTATCCCCACAGACCAGGTTACTGAGGATCCAGGCAGCGCTGAGCCTCCATTAAGACATCAGAGCTCTCCCTGTGCTCCTGTCTGACACCACCGGCTCCGGTTTCCCCCTCGTAACTGAGACTCTACACTGTGCTGGCGGACATGCGCCCAGACCTGCCGGCAACACAACACACCCAATGCAAATGTGAAAATATACACATACAACACTTATAGTCTTCCCTCTTACAGAACAAACGCTCTTATTGTTGTGGGCACACATGCATTTAAAGGTGCAGAGTGGAAGATTTCAGTCACTTCGTCACTTCCATTACAAAACAATAATATAGCGACATCTTCGGAAGTTTCTACATGAGGAGCGGGTTCTCTCTACGGGGGCCGCCATGTTTTTACAGTAGTAAAGGTGGACGTACTAAACATCTTTTGAGTTTTAGTGACAACTGAAGTCGACCACGGGTTCTCCTGCATGTTCAGTAGGGTGAGGGTGAGGTGATGGATGCGACTTCACCTCTAGATGTCGCCCAATCGTACACACCGCACCTTTGAAAAGATGCTCAGACACAATGAGGTATTCATCTCTAAATCTCGAGTGGACCATAATGTCAGCTCTCTGTATCTCAGAATACGTTTGAGCATTTGGTCTCAAATGTCCCACAGCCAGCCAGGCTCCGCTCTGTCCTGATGACCTCAGCAAAAAAAAAAACGGACTATTTAAATTCAAATCAGTCCAGCAAGGTTGAAAGAGAGCAAAAAAGCACCAGCCACCACACCACTGGGCAACATTTACGAGAAAGGAAAAAAAAAAATCCTGATTAATCATCAAAGTGACAAGCAGACAATGGAA
Source organism: Chascanopsetta lugubris (assembly GCA_016785325.1). NCBI lineage: Eukaryota > Metazoa > Chordata > Actinopteri > Pleuronectiformes > Bothidae > Chascanopsetta > Chascanopsetta lugubris. The sequence continues at coordinate 21,395 of JAFBJT010107419.1, read as the reverse complement.
ATGAGGCCCGGGGCGACGCAGCAGAGCAGATGGAGTTAATGCACGTCTGTCGTTTACGTGACGTTTCCAACAGTGGCGAGGAGGAAGTCAGCGAGATCACTATCGGCCAGTAGAACTTATCACACATCACCATTAACCACCAGTGCTGCAAGAATGCTACGCAGCGAGGAGGGGGGGGGGGGGGGGGGGCGGGGGGGCGAGAGAGGGGTGAGTGTAGTGAGAGAGAGAGAGAGAGAGAGAGAGGAGGGAGGGTAGAAGGGGGGAGGGTGGGTCATTAACTGGCAATCAAGATTTAGTTATGGCAAGAGTCCATGCATTTGGTTAATTCCTTATCAGGCAATGTTCCTTTACTCATTCAATCACACACGCACACACACACACACACACACACACACACATACCCCCACTATAACAGTTTAGTGTGCAGACTGGAATCGATGTAAACTAATACCCGTATCCCCCTACCCCCCCCCCCCACACACCACACACACACACACACACACACACACACACACACACACGCACACACACACACATCACAGGATGCAGTCACTGCCTGCCAGGAGCTTTATCTTTTCAGAGCCTCTGATTTCCACTCAGATAAAATAAAGACCAAGTCAAAACAGGTGCATATGTGCAAATGTGTGTGTATGTGTGTGTGTGTGTGCGTGCGTGCGTGTGTGTACACCCCTTCTACTGCCTCTTCGGGACTTTTCACTCATAGACCTCATAGGGACGAGTAAAGCTCGGTCCTAATGGGTTACATCCGAGGTCCTGTTGAGGCATTAGACTGTGCACAGTGAATGGACGTCGGCGCCTGGTCCTAAATCCAGCCCTGATGAGACGTGACGTCCATATTGTTCCCATTTATTCAAATGTATGAAAAAGATGTGTCGTATTCATCTTTGTATTTCAAATCCTGCTCTCGTGTTGACAGGTAATCTGGTGGTCGGGGCTAATGTTGCCTCTCCCATATCACTTGGCTGTCACTGTGCAATTAAGGCTCAATTCTAACAGGTCACTGACACCACAGGACACAGACGCTCTAACGATCGTATATTACATAATTTAGCCAAAACGGAACATGTCATTTTAGGTTTGGATACAATTACAGGCTTAGGCTCTGGTTTGGCTGCCCACCATGACAAGAAGTCAAGGCCAAGTCGCCCGTGACATTTTCTGAACCGGTCATGGACACGGGACCTCGTGGGGTCCGGTTCAGACACACTGTCATTTCTAAACTTCCTCTTAACAGATTAGGATTAGATGTGGTTTGTATTATAGTTACATTTGTGGGTTTGTGGTTAATCAAGGTTGGGCAATGACTGGAAGTCAGTGCTACTTGGATTCCACCCCTAAGTTTGTATTTGTGTTGCCCTTTTAGGACCTTCTTAAACAGAAGTCAATGTGGAGTTCAGTGTGTGTGTGTGTGTGTGTGTGTGTGTGTGTGTGTGTGTGTGTTTGTGTTTGTGTGTGGTTTACTTCTTTTACATCTTCTTAAACCAAGATTACCTAATAGGGACTACTCCTGCATGAAAGGAAGACAATGTACAGTTCTGTGTGTGTGTGTGTGTGTGTGTGTTGGGGGGGGGGGGTTGATGTTATCACTTCAGTTCTAACCCATTCCAGCTTTAAGTGTTCCAGCTTGTCAGTGTTAAAGCTCTTGAAGACCATCAGTGCAGCTTAAGTTGTCCTGAATGGATGTCAATGCAAAGTCATCTTTGTGTGTGTGTGTGTGTGTGTGTGTGTGTGTGTGTGTGTGTGTGTGTGTGTGTGTGTCTATTTAGGACCTTTCCCAGCATAAGCACTGGCCTGCTCAGGACCAGCGGACCTCATGGGGTCTTAAGCCTGGTCCTAATGAGACAGGTGAGGTTCATTGTAGGTTATGAGTTATTCATTAAGGTCAGGGCTGTTCAAAATGAATGGAAATCAATGTGTGTATGTGTGTGTGAGAGAGAGAGTGTGTGAGTGTGTGTGTGTGTGTGTGAGTGTGTGTGTGTGTGTGTGTGCGCGTAACCCTGCTGCTCCCTGCTAACTGCTCACTTGAACACAAATACTCAGCTAACAGGACAAAGCAGGTGCCCGTTAAAAACACACTGGGTGAAACAAGCTAACGCTGAATTAGCCTCTTAACCCGAGTACGAAACACTGATTCTGCTGCTACAATGCGAGTAAAGTGTGTTCGGGGTGTGTGTAAACAGGTACTCACTGCGATGTGGATGGTTTTAGTCCTGTGTTATTGTCTCAGTGGCACCTCTCTCTGTGTCCAGGCTGCCCACAACTTGCTGGGGCTAACGGGTTAGCTAATGCTAACCACCGGCACCAAAACAAAAACAATAAACAATCAAATTTGACCCTCCCCCCCAAAAAAAAAAATAAAAAAAATATTCTATTTATTCAAGTCCGGTGTGAATAACACGTTGTGAAAACATAAAGCGTCAAAACCGCTGGCGTCATTAACGCTTGTGTTATTGTGTGTGCGGCGTCCTCCGCTTCTTCTTCCCGGAGCGATGGGTTAAGAACGGCCGCCGTAGCAGCGCCTCTCTCCGGGCAGCTGTGCCTCCAGTGACGGGCTCTCTGTGTCTTGGAGCTCCGTCCTTTGTTGTGAGCATCTCAGCGTAAACACACATCTGACCCGTCCTGTCCGTTCACTGGAGCTGGAGGAGGAGACTCGCTTACACACACACACACACACACACGCATACACACACTACTACGTTGCCGCTAAGAATGCTGGGAATTGTAGTACAGCACGTAGAGGTCCAATTTACACTCTGCTAACAGGGGCAGAGGACAGAGGGAGAGATGGTGATGACTCCCCAGCTGGTGGTCTTCAAAATGAAAAGTAAATAAATAACACAGAGGTTATTGGATATAAGTCAGTTCCAATATTGAATATTGATATGATGATTATGTCATTAAAAATGTCAGCCCCAGGCCAGTGCCAAGTAAAATGGACAGCATTTATATGAAGACAATACTAATAATAATAAGGATGATAATGATAAGGACAATAATAATAATAATAATAATAATGATGATAATAATAATAATAATGATAATAAATTATGGTCATGTATATAGTGCAAAGTCTGCGGTATAAAATGAACTCTCTGTTCCTCTGATTTGATGTGGGTGTGTGTATTATTCCTCTATCGAAGAGTTTGTTTGTTTGTTTGCTTGTTTGTGTGTGTTTGTGTGTGTGTGTGTGTGTGTGTGTGTGTGTGTGGGGGGGGAGCCCAAGCCCCCCCCCCCCCCCCCCCCCCCCCCTCAGATGTACTGCAAATATAGGGGCTGGATGCAGAGTAATGATAGTGATCATAAGCATGGTTAGGATCATTTCATACTCCATTTCTGATGGTGAATCAGTATCAGCTGGATCTTACGCACTGCACCTTCGGTGTTTATGTAAGACTCGATACCACATCCCTTCGCAAAAGATATCACCCGTCTCGCCTGTGATTCCTATTATTCATCCACCGGTGGCATTTGACTATTGGATTTTAACCCGCTCGCTTTTTAATACCAGCCTCCCGCTCGGCGCCGGCATCTGCTCATCATGTCGTTAATGCGCTGTTTGTAATTCACTGCTCAGTACGCATGACGCAGCAGTCTGCGGGGACCAGATATCTCTGAATATCACCCCATCTGACCTTGCGCATCGCGCAACTGCATTTTGCATCTGAAAGTCAATAAGATTTTCCTTCCTTTATTTTATATATTTTTTTTTTTACAGCTGCATTTGTTCATTTTTGCAATTCTGCCGAGACAAGGCCGGGAGAATGTGCAGCGGCGTGGGGGAGCGTCTGGTTCCAAAGGGAGCATACAAATGAGACGGAGCTCAATCTGATTGTATAAAGGCAAAGTGACGGTGGTGTAAGACTCCAACTGGGCAAATGTTCGTCATGCTCTCCCTCCTTTTGTATTTTTTTTATTCCCCCGAGTGTGAAATGCACTACAGTCGACTGGGGTTCGACAAATGTCTTTGGACACAGACAGATGTCAACAGCAGGTGATATTAGCGGTTTTGAATTTACTATGCAGGTCACCGCCTTGTTTACTTTTCCCATTTAATTAGAAGATTACACACTTGAGGTGTTCTCAACAATGAGGGTTTATGAACTGCAATACATTAATTAGTGTCTGCCAGGGAACCAATCATGTCTTCTGGAGGAATAAAATGAGTTCTTTGACAAGTCAAATGGATTTGTGTGTGTGTGTGTGTGTGTGTGTGTGTGTGTGTGTGTGTGTGTGTGTGAGACAACCTCAGACTGATATCATATTTGCACAAAGGCAAAACGCAGCCACCATGTATGCATTTCTTTACCATTTCAACCCGATTGCATCAACTATTTCAATCGATAAATCTCCCCTGAATTATTCATGACAGATGCATGAATTAATTATTCCTTCTCTCTGTTTATGCCATTACCAGATATTGGCCTTTTCGCTCGTCCCTCATCTCCTCCTCTACTTCTCACTTCATCATTTCTTCTCTCTCTCTCTCTCTCTCTCTCTCTCTCTCTCTCTCTCTCTCTCTCTCTCTCTCTCTCTCTCTCTCTCTCTCTCTCTCTGTCTCTCGCTCTCTCTCTTCGTTTACTTCTTGACCTCTAAATGTATCAGACTCTCTGGGACCTGTTCGCCCACACCAATCAAACTTTCCACATAATCTCACTCATTAATTAGACAAGAAATATTCCATAGATACTTTAATTTTTACACTTTATTCAATAACTTCTCACCCAAATGATTTTTTTTTTGCTCTAAATCCTTTGGACTTAAGCAGCCCGTTTGATTTCTTCATTTTCTGATGACATGAAAGCAGAGATGTTGCTCTGATTGATTGGTCCTCACTATGCTAATTGATAACGATGTCAATAACAGCCGCCGCATGATGTTCGTGCCACCGCGATGAAAGAGATTAATTGGGGTGTGTTGTGCGAGTTAGAGATGAAACACAAGAACGTCTCTTTTAAAATCACAACATTTGTGAAAGAAGGATGGTTTTTGATCTGTCGTGCTCTCTTGGTGTTTGCGCTTGAAGCTGCACAATCGTAATAGCATTCGGATCAGTCTGAATAACCACGTTTCCGTACCAACACTGTGAAATAGTCAAAGTGTCAGAACTGCTGTCAGCACTCAGTTTGACTGCTTGCGACTTCCCATTAAAAGACTAAAGTTATTATTGTTTAAATACGCAAATATAACATTTTTATGGTTCAATATATAAAATGTAAGAATTTGTATTCTCAGAAATGGATTGTAAAATAGCTACAGTGATGTTGCTGTGAGGGTAGAATCACCTTAATATTAGTCCATCATCACTGTAGAATGGATCCATCATACAACTTGACCTCTAGGTGTCACTTAATCCTCCGCACTGTACCTTTAACAAGGTAAATCGTACATTTATGAGTATGCATGACACCACTCATTGTCTGTGAACTCATCAAATAAATAAACCACATTAAGAAATATATGTATAATATTTCTTGCAATATTTTTTGTCATAGTATTTTAACACACTCGTTATGAGAGCAATCACATTAAGAGGTAGGAATATAAAAGTAAAGTAAAAGATAAAGATAAGACAAAAATGTGTAATAAAAAGATAACAATAACAATGCGTATTTAAAATAAAATAAAAATGTCCATGTAAAATAATAAGGTAATAGCACAGCCATATCAGCCATACTGTTACACTCAAGGCTGTATAGGGAGCATGTACAGGCGATGCAGAAGATAAAGAATATCTAATAATAACACTTAATTAGCCTCATTATGTTATTTTTTTTAAACGATTGCATCAGTAGGTCTATTTGTTGTTACTTTCCAACAAAGGTTAGAACTTAGTTAACACTTTTGATACTGTCGGAACGTTTCCTCTGACAGGGGGAGTCGTAGTTGCCAAGCAACCAAAAGATCCATTGTCAATCATCGAAAAAAAAGAAAACAGCAGAATGGGTCACACACGCACATATATATATATATATATAGGCAATATAGAAAGTATTTAATAATGGTGATATGTTCATTGTACATACAATTACACATTCTTTGAATCAAAGCTATGATACAAGTAACTTCAGTATTGGCTGCTCCAGAGATT
>JAFBJT010107418.1:0-140229 GCA_016785325.1 Chascanopsetta lugubris | reverse complement strand
GACTTTAACATGAAATATATGTCAGCGCACTAAGCATTTAAATTCATGAAAAACGACACATGCGGTGAATTTAATCTCAAGTAGACAGTGATGTATTTTCGGGGGCTGGGGAAGCTGAAGCACTTCGGAATTGGACCAAAAATCTGTGTGTGAGTGTGTGTGTGTGTTTGTGTGTGTGTGTGTGTGTGTGTGTGTCCTGTTTAGAGGATTATACCCAGTGTTTCTGTCGGCGGTGCTCCTCGCTTATCAAATTTGATACGAGCTGTTACTGGAAATGAAATGATTCCAATGCCCACCGGGACGCATGCTGTCGACTCACTCCTCTCCAGCAACGGAGGATCTTATCGTAGGTGTTGGTGCGGTCAAGTTGTCGATCAGCGTTTTCCTCTCGACCCCCGTTGTTGCCGAGGCCACGGTGACTCCTCGGGACCATCATGGATTATGACCTCATGCGGGAGGAGAGTGTGAAGTCATTTCTGCGAGGAGGAGGAGGAGGAGAAGGAGGAGGAGGGATAAAAGCTGCTTCGTGAGGCTGATACCGACTAAATCCTCTCACCGTTTTATATCTTTACTTTTGCCGTCCTCTTATCCACCCTGTAACTCCACATCTTACTCCGACAATAAGCCACTTTTATGTGGGAGGTCTGACTCAACAGCCAAAACGAAGAGATTGAAACAAGAGGCGAGAACATCTCGGCTCAGTGCTCTGTATTTTTTTTTTTTACACCATCCTGTTTTAGGCCTGTAGCTGCAGTGTGTGTGTGTGTGTGTGTGTGTGTGTGTGTGTGTGTATTACTTGGGATTGCTTTGTAAGCGGAGACACCAAATCTGGTAATTGCATTCAAATCGTAATTGTGTTTTTCATTCATTATGTTTGGTACATACTCCTCCTCCTGCTGGAGCCGCAATTTCATTTCATTTAGCCCTTTTAAATGCTTCAGTTTGGTCCAAGCTGAGGCGGAATTGTTTTCTACTTAATGCGAAACCTCAAATCCGCAAGGGAGGGAATTAAAATGTGGTTCTATTTTATTGTTAATGCAAAAACGAGGGAAAGCCCAAGGTCAGATGAATGGCTCCTTGTTACGAATGCATTCAGACATGACGAGCGTAACTTTCATTCAAATATGAAAACAAAACGCTGCTTTCTCCTCAGCAATAGAGCAATAGAGTTTTCACATGCGTAACAGGATATAGCACATGAGCGCGTATGCGGACACATACCCTTGTCCAGCTGTCTCGGGAGTGACAATAAGTTGTCCACCACTAACATTAGCAGAGGCACGCGAATGAGAGAGGTGGCACACAAACTAAATGGCACGTTGTCACGATTCCGTCGATTATTGTTGATATTGTGTTAAGACGGGTGCACAAATGCGCACACTCAGCACTTTTAGCCGCCTTCATTGGAGCTCGGCTAACACAGATTGAAATCCCAGCGATTGTTCAAGGTCTGGGTGATTTCATCGTAAACGACTGTGGCACACGCGAATGTCAGTACTTGGGAAAAACAGACATTCTCTTCGAGAGACGTGCAGACACCTCTGCTGCCTGCTCGCTGTGTGAAGTCATACAATGTAATAAAAAGGAGCGTCCAGAAGGAATTGCAAATTGAATGGCGGAGTGAAAGCCGGCATTGTCTGCCAGCCTTGATTTGTGTTGCCAATAGAGCCGTCAATGTTGAAAGAGACTTTGAAATCACAACATCCCAAAAGATGGACAGAGGCAGATGGAATCAGATGATTATTTTACTTTTTCTTTTTTTTCCCACATGCAACAGCCACAGAACCCATTCTGCTGAAAACCCTGCTGTCATTTTCGATCGCACTCTCATGACCTTAGATTACATTGATGTACTTGGTAGTGTTCACACATGCAGCTGTGAGGTCAATGGTGGTTAAAGGCACATGATAGTCAACATTTGGGTGATGTTGATCCCGGAGGGGTTTCTTGCTGTGTGTCGGAGGGTGTTTGGGGTGAGGGGGATTGGAGATTGAAAGTTTGCCCTGCTAGTGTTTAGAGGGGGGAATAAGGTCACATGGGGTTACAGTTAATCAATACCCTCCCCGTTTCCCGTCGGGAATGCGCTGATAGAATTGCATGCCAGTCTTGTGGTTACTCTAATTATTTTAATTTGACACACCTGCTGTCAGGATCACTCGGCTCATAGGGCATCACTTCTTCGGATAAATATTAACGCTCGTATTCAACACATATATCGATTATGTGTGTGTAAATAAATAAGTATTTCAAACAAAACATGTTGTTGGAATAATAACAGTTTAGATACGTTGCGTTGTATACATTGCAAACAAACATCGCTGGAGGTCGCCGCATCTGCTACAACCAGTCTATGGTTACAGCCCCTGTAAGTAGCATAGACCACCAAAATTATATTTATCAAAACATCATGTTTATACAGTGTTAGGAGGTTTCTCACAGAGGTTAGTGTCCGTGGGTTTGTCTTTCTGTTCTGTCGTTTTTTCCAGCATTGTTTACACACAGTGTAACCTATTGGCATGCTAACGTGAGGCAGCCCTCTCTCTCTCTCTCTCTCTCTCTCTCTCCCTGTCTCTCTCTCTCTCTCACACACACACACACAACACACACACACACACCTGGAACCAAACAGTAAACAATATGCGCACAATTTGGCATGAAACTGTCCAATTGCACCTACAGCTAGTTCCTGAAGTTCTATAGAAACTAAAGCTTTATGATATTAGTTTGCTAAAGCTTTAAATTGCATGCCCACAATTCACATGCCGCCGTCAAGTCAGCTGCCAACTCACCTTAAGCGTGTGCCTATTGATGCCTTTATAGTAAAAAACGCAAATTGCGTTAATGAACGCATATCTCACTTATGCTTTCAAAATAAAATAATAATAAAATAAGATGCCCAAATGTTTGCTTTGTTTATTAATAGCTCTCTTGTAATCGTCAAATAGTAGGAGATATTAATCATAATCTCCACTGAATTTTTGATGGATTTAATCTAGCAATTTGGAGAAATTTCAAAGTAAAGTTCAATATTTTCAACTCAACATTCGTCTTTTCTCTGAGTTTGAGGGCATCTCATCCAGAAACGATCCATAATTGCAATAGTAATCCAATGGTGACTTTGTTCATGGTGATGCCTACTATCTATACTGTAAAGTATAAACAGATTTGATGAGGGAATTTGGAGAAATTTCAATGTAAAGTTCACTATTTTCAGCTCCACTTTCGTCTTTTCTCTGAGTTTGAGGGCCTCTCCTTCAAAAAATAGGCATAATTGCAACAGTAACCCAGTGGTGACTGTGTTCATGGTGATAGCTACTATCTATTCTGTAAATTGCAGACAGATTTGATGGTGGAATGTAGAGAAATTGCATTGCAAATTTCAATTTTTTGAACTCCCTTTTCTTCTTTTCCCTGAGTTTGAGGGCCTCCCTTTCGAAAAATAGCCATAATTTCAACAGTAACCCAATGGTGACTCTGTTCATGGTGATAACTGCTATCTATACTGTAAATTGCAGTCAGATTTGATGGTGGAATTTGGAGAAATTTCAATGTAAAGTTCAATATTTTCAACTCCACATTTGTCTTTTCTCTGAGTTTGAGGGCCTCTCCTTCAAAAAATAGCCATAATTGCAACAGTAACCCAAAGGTGACTTTGTTCATAGTGATGCCTACTATCTATAGTGTGAAATGCAGACAGATTTGATTGTGGAATTTAGAGAAATTTCAATACAAATATCCATAATTTAAACTCCACATTCGTCTTTTCTCTGAGTTTGAGGGCCTCTCATTCAAAAACGTTCCATAATTGCAACAGTAACCCAGTGGTGACTTTGTTCATGGTGATGCCTACTATCTATTCTGTAAATTGCAGACAAATTTCAATGCAAAGTTAAATATTTTCAACTCCACATTTGTCTTTTTTCTGAGTTTGAGATAAGATTAAGATTCATTTTATTGTCAAAGGACATGCACATGCTGGAGGGAAACACACACACACGCCAGCGAAATTGAGTCTGGATTAACCCTTCCTGGCTCGACCTTCCTCCGGGGGCAGCTAGTAGCAGAGGGCAGCCATTTTTCCGGCGCCCAGGGGACCAACTTCTTGTCACCGTCCATGGACAGGAGATGGCTTCGCAATGTTTTTAGAGGGGATTTTTATGGAAGGAAGAATTCCCCGGGTAACACAGGGAGAACATGCAAACTCCACACAGAAAGGCTCCCGTATGGGGAATCAAACCTTCTAGCTGTGAGGCAACAGCTCTACCAACTGAGCCACCGTGTTCACAAGGAGTTCTCATTCAGAAACGATCCATAATTGCAACAGTAACCCAATGGTGACTTTGTTCATGGTGATGCCTACTATCTATACTGTAAATTACAGACACATTTGATGGTGGAATTTAGTGAAATATCAATGCAAAGTTCAATATTTTGAACTCCACATTCATCTTTCCTCTGAGTTTGAAGAACTCTCCTTCGAAAAATAGCCATAATTGCAACAGTAACCCAAAGGTAATGTTGTATATATATATATATATATATATATATATATATATATATATATATATATGTACATGGTAAAAATATGCCCTCTCATATTCGCCCTAAATTCTTTTGACTGTGATTTCACATTTTGAAGCCCCTGCACTTTATCATTATCCTTTTCTATTGACTATCAGAAAGGCTGGTGGAAGTGGTGGAGGTGGAGTACATGGAAGTTTATCAGACCATGTTGTTGAATGTATTCTATTTTCTCTGCTTTCAGGTCCACTTTGGTCACTGATACCTCCTCAGTGAAGCATCAGTCCAAGCCAGCAAATGACCAGTTGACCAACAAGCTGACGAGTGGATCACGTCATCCTTGCCAGGCTCTGGGTAAGTGGCTCACAGTCATTTTACAGACTTTGGTGGTTCAAAACATTCTCTCCTGCATAAGCTGATAAATGCGGCCTTGACTCCACGAAGAAGAGGTGGAGGACTAAAGTCTATTCACTGACTAAAAATCATAATAGCAGAAACGACGGTTGCTTTCCAGTCATCTCTGCAGATTCCATCTATCTCACCAGGTTCACCCGCGGCTTGAAATAACATGAGTATTGAGTTTGTAGGAACTGCCGGGACAAATGCTGAACTTTTTCAAAATTAACTTTTTTTAACAAGTGTGCAAATTTAGCATGTTGTGCAAAGCTGAGTGGAGGCTCCTCTGGAATAATGAAGAGTGCATGGGGGAAGTCTATTCTTAGGAAAGGACTCCAGTATTCTTTCCTTTGTGGTGACTCTGTATATATATATATATATATATATATATATATATATATATATATATATATATATATATTATATATATACGTTTATGTGCTGCTGTTGTTTCTGCTACACCGAGGTTTTCTCAGATACTGAAGAGTTCCAACAACAAAGGTCATTAGATTCCTGTTATTCCATTTCAATACATTTGATAAGGGCAGAAGGAAATAGTCTCGGATGGGATTTGCTGTTTGTTAGGTAGATAGATTGTTAGATATGTGCAGTTTTAGCTAAGCCTCAGAAACTAGGTTTGCTTGTATATTTATAAATAACACGTTCACTCCCTATATTTAAACACTCGGGGCTCTCTCAAGTACTTAAACAATAGGATTGTGTCTGTATGACAGGAGAAGTGTGTATCGAGCTTTTGCTCACACACACACACACACACACACACACACACACACACACACACACACACACACACATACACACACACTCACCAGTGTGCCCGCGCATCCACTAGAGCAAACAGCTTTTAATTCTAGTGTATTGAATTATACCCTCATTCTTTCAAAAGTTTGTGTCAAAACGTATCCAAAGTGGATGTACGATGATTGCCAATCAAATAATGCCAGCACTCCGAATGCAATGCAGCTGAGTCATCATTCCAGTGGGATTTACAGAGGGACCGTTGCCTTCTTCCCACAAAGCGACCCATTCCAGTTTGAGCCATTGTATTCGCTGGCATGTTGTATGTGTCCGTATGCTCAATAATAGTTTTATTATGTAATGTGTTTTCGGTTGGATCGGCACTGCTTACGCAGTTTCCTCCAAACATGCTTCATGTCTCCTTGTAGGAGAGCGGAGGGTGCAGTGCAGTGGGTGAAAAAGGAATGTAGGTGCTGCTTCGTGAGCTTTGCTGATGTAATGGTTGATGTAGGCATACACTCGTGCCCACTGACTGTGGGTAGTCATATGGGCGCTCACGCCGAACGCCGAAAACAACCCAGCACTTGAAGAAACTCGTGCAAGCATGAGCAGATTCCTCCAGATTTTGGAAACTGTTGCATTCAGGATCAGCTTTTATCTCTTTAACAGCGAAGATACTTCATCCCCTGCAACCTTCAACCAGTATCTTCTGAAGGTTGCGGGAGCTGAATGATGCACGGCCTCGGTTTTGGAATGTGTGTACAGATATAACACTTGATATCCACCATTGTTGAGTCACCCCCTTTTTGTCATATCAGCTATTTGTTTTTCCGCTGTTGTACATCTCCTCCCGGGCCGGCGTTTTTAAGCAGAGCTATTCCTCATGAGAGAAATGCAGCACAGCTTTTATTTACTTTTGTTCAGATGTTTAAAATGGAGAGTGTTTAGGCCTCTGTGACTAAGTTTTATACAAGTCGCCATTGGGGGGATTTCTGATTCCTGTGTTTCAGGGAGAAAAACAGGTTCTAAATGACAGTGTTTGTGCTTTTTCAGATGTGAAGACAAAGGGAACAGATGTGTGGACAGGGGATGTCAATTAACATTTCATTTTTTTCCTTTCTGATGATAAATAACTCTTGCAGTGTTGTTATGCTAATTTAGTTTTTTTTAACATCACCTCATTATCCTCCTTTAATTTCAAAGTCCGTTTTTCAAACTTGTGGTGCTCTAACAAAAACAATGGTGTTTACTCACCTGAACACAAGTCCATATAACTTGTGTTTTAAGAGGACCCAGTGTGGCAATAAGTTGCAGTTGGGGGATAGAATGCAGTGCTAACACATTGTGCAACAGTGACTTGTAAACTCTGCAGAATGACTCAATAGTGTGAGTCGTGGGAAGGGAGAGTGCTTGATTTTGCATTGACGTTAAGTTACTAAAGGAGGGTAATATAACTTATATGTAAAAGTTCCAATTCTAGTTTTGATTTTAACAAAGCTGTTTTTGTTAAATGGCCCCTGTTTCCGCATTCCCAGAAATGACCAGCAGAGGGAGAAAGGTCAGTTACTATAAAAGTCAACGTCCCTACATCTTGCTTGGTTGATATGATTCAAAGTTTTTTTCATTTCTCATCCGCCATGACACAGCATGATGCTCATTTAGTAAATAATTGAACCGTTTTCGAGTGAGACGAGTGCAATGCAGCATTGACGGCATGTTATTGAACCCGACCAATGGATGCAGGGTTGCAGGTGGATGTTTGCAGAGTCATTGAGGGTCATCTAGGGCTCACCAGATCAGAGATTTGCTTGTGTAGTTTTGGAAGGAAATGACAAAATAGTTCATTTGCGAGACATTGTTGCTGCAACACATGTTACACATTCCTATATGGGATATATGTGACATGCAGTATAGAGGGAATCTAGTCTCTCTTAAGTGTTTAGTTGCGTGTGCACTTTCAGCTCTGCTGCATACGCAAGTGTCAGCACTGGACTCGCTAGCATGGATAAACATGGAGAATGGCCTTTTCATTATTGGATTCACTTTGCACAACAACTGTCCCCAGTAGCCTTATTTTTTTTTTCTTTCCAGAACAGCTTTATATTTGTCAACAGCAGGTGAGAGGCAGCACAGGGGTTTTACGGCGCTGTGCATCACTTTATGGCGTTCGATTATGTCTGTGTTTCAGTTGCTTAATGCTCTGTGCTCAATAAATCCGTTGTAGACAGCTGGATATTCTGCATTAGCGTATCTCACACGCACACGCACACACACACACACACACACACACACACACAGTTCTACGAAATATGCCACGGAACTGAAAAGTTGGTGTTGACAAGGAAACCAACAATGGAATTAGCCTTTTGCTATTTAAGTGAATTGACCCAAACACTGCCAGCGTGCTCGAGCATAATTGCAAAAGTAAACAAAAACGGCAAACAGGATGTTTTGTATAAAAATGTAAATTCTTTATTCTCTGGTTCCTTGATTAAAAAAGGAAACACTAAGTTTGTGGAATTAAATGAAAACTAATTTAACCAGAAAATACAAAGTATTTAATGGGTCTGTACGCAGCTTCTGGAAAGGACCTTGAAATACACAAATTGACATATCAATTATACAGTTGTCATATTATGTAATGCATGTTTGATTCCATTGGTGCCTGATGTATCTCAAACTGTTTTGAAATGTTTAGAAGCGGCATACTTTTGCACATGTATCCTACTTGTAAAACAAACAGACAGCAGTATTAGCATTCACATTAGCATCCACATAAACAGAAATCTAATTATCACGTTTCTTTTTGCTCTGTTTTTGGTCTTAACCTGGTCCTGAGGGGACTATTTGTGGTTTTAGCGGCTCAGCGCTCGCCTGTTTCTTTAAAAACAAGCTGCTCATTTTGTGTGTGTGTGTGTTGTGTGGGCCTGTCCACTCACAGACTTAGTCTCTGCACATAGACGATATCATCTGTTAGTTTAGGATTAATGTGGTAAACGAAATCCCGGCAGAACACCCTTAGACTGATCCATATGCTGCAAATAAGATTCCAGCGCTAATAGAATAAAAGGTACTTTATGCCGCTGATGGCCGTGTTTATTAGCATTGTGCGATTTCTTTCAGCGGGCTGCTCATTGTCATTTGGGGGTGGGGGGGGGGGTTCAAACAGTTGTCTCATCGAAGCGTTTCCTTTGCTTGCTTGTTACAACTTTGAATAACGCTGCCAGAAACTGACGAGCACTGAATGGTAATATCTCTGTGTGTTTCGATTCATATTTATGCCCCGATTCCAACTCACCTTGGTATTTCAGAGGGAGGGAAACTGTGATATTCATGCAGTTCAGGGACGTTCACGTTATTTCTATGATTTTCCTTCTCTGCGGTGGAACTGGTAGAACTATGGGCTGACTTTGCTGCACTGTTTTTTGTTTGTTTTATAAATGCTTTTTCATTCCTGCAGAGCATCTGCAAAGCTGTTTATGCTTTAATCATGAGCGTGATGAGAAAGAATTGAGTCACTTCTGACCGGTATTCCCCTTCACGTTGCTGACTGACACTCTTTCGGCCACAGCGGGATCCATGGCACTTAGGCCTTCGCTTTGAAGCTCCTCGGTTTCATGCAAGTGTAAGGGCAGGCGGCTTTTGGTCAGCGCTCCACCTTGAGAAATCCATTTGCATCACAGGTGCACAGGAGGCGGTGCCAGGCAGAGATAACGCCACGTCTTTTCAAAGGCGGCCGGCCGGCCGCTTATTTTTCATCGGGGTGTGCAGGAGTTCAAGGTGTTTCTCAGACAGGAAACAAGTGCAAGAGTGTGCTCCAGCAGGTCTGAGCTGGCATGGGCTCATTAGCGGAGCGCTGGGTGAGGGATTGAGTGATTACGTGCTATTGTTTGATTGCAATTAGGATTGTTAAAGTGATTAATTGGCGATAGGATGATTGAGGGGGTGAGCCACCGACTGGCTCCAGCTGTAAGTCAGGCCCGCAGCTGGCGCCGCGTTCAAAGGTCAAGATCAAGAAGATTTGAATGTTTTTTTCTTTTATCCTTCATTTTTCAGTGTCCTAAAACGTGCATCCTGCCCATTCTGAGGCTTGGTTTTTCACAAATCCATTCTTTAAGCAGCCGCTAAGAAAGGCAGCGGAGGGAGAGTGGCTGGAGTTACAGTAGAATACTAAAAAGGGGCTGCAGCAGCAGCAGCAGCCCTCAGCAAACAGATCTGTAGGAATAATTAGCTCCCAGGAAGAGAAGGGCCATTAACTCTTCTTTGGGGACAAACAATTAGAAACACATGCATCCCATACGGGCACATGGCTCCCCCTGGAGGAGTTAGAGTATGAATTAATTAAAAATACACCGCTAAGGATTGAGTGACATCTCGTGGTGAAGTTGGTCATCCCATCACCTCTCCCTTCCCCTCAAAACATGATAGCCTATTGAAGTTTCAGGTTCACTGCCAATTACAAGAGCATAGCCGTGCCTGCAATTGATGGATGGAGCTGATCCATCCATCCTCCACTGGACTAAGCACCTAACCTCATGGGTGATCAGCACATGACAATTAAGATCGATAAAATGCCAAATACTGATCCCTATGGTTGGATAGTAATCCGTTGACCCCTCCCTCTGTTGTCATCAACTCTGAAGGTTAGTGGCGATCAGGGCTACTCTAAAAAACATGGCGGTGCAACATGGCGGCGTCCATGGTAGACGACCATGCATTGCTTCTGATGCTCATTCTACATAATAATGAAAAAAACCCAGATAAAAATACAACTTATATTTATTCCAAAACTCCCATGATGGTTGTTTTTTATGTTGTTTTTTTTGAAGTAATTTTCTCCAAATTGCAATTTTATTTGTTTATCAATTTATTTATGAATATCTCTATTCACTATAGTCACCCCTGATTGAAGCATCCGTGGATACATCTTCCCAGAGCAGTTACACTGAATCTTTCAGGAGAGGAGGGGGTAGGGGTGGGGTGCAGAGGATTTCACATAAATATTGCAGTCAGGGGCACACAGACAGAATGTAATATAACACAGGTCTCCTTGCCAGCTGAAGGCAAGATCTATTGTAAAGGTAGAGGGAGAGGAGAGGAGAGGAGAAGAGGAAGGGACTGAGGCTGCTGCTGCTGCTGTTGGTGGTGGATCTGTGGCATGTTATCTCTTGTTGGCTGCTAGGGGGAGCCCGAGTATACGGCGTGAGCGGCAGCAGCATACAGCCCAGCTCCTTCTCTCACCTTTCACTGGCTCCAAGCCCCATACACACAGCCAGTGCGCACGACTGGTTTGTCATTGTCGCGGGGAGCTCACGGACCAGTTCAGCTCTGCCTCTCCCTTTTTTCCCCCCCCCCCCCCCTCTCTCTCTCTCTTTCGGTGGAGCTCGTTTCTCCTCCACCTTCATCCACCCTCTCCTTTAAGAAGACGAGGGGGAAAAAAATCCAAATTCTACGGGATACTCTTATTCGCAGCCCTCTCCACTGCACGGGACGTGATGTAGCCCCCGCAACTGGGAAGACGGACGCGACGCGCTGTGCCATAATAAAGGGATGTAAAAAAAAAAAAGAGGCAGGCAGGCGGCGTGGATACAACACGAGTGGACCTGCTGGCTGTTTTCCCTCCCATCACTCGTGGACCGTGGATTGCCGATTTCTTTCTTTTTTATTTCTATTTTTTTCCACCCTCTCAGGATCTTGGGGATTTTTTGTTGGTCGCGCTCCTCTGTGTCCTCTCACCCTGTGCGTAAAGGACGGTGCCCTCCCCGACAGACACTTTGAATGGAAGGACGCAGCGTCCATCCACCTCTCCACCCGTGATCTCCAAGCCCCACGGTTAGTCATGACGTCTCCCCACAGCAGTGCGCGTATGTATGTACGCACGCACGTATGTGTCTGTATGTTTTGTATGTATGTGCGCACAGTCCGGTGTTGTTGCTGCAGCGGTGTCACGCCAAGTCTTTGCGACGCGCTCCGCTCTTAATTACTTTAACCTGGCCGGCGATGCGTTCAGGTGCACGCAGCCTCCATCACAACACATGTTGATCACCTATAATTAAAAACAGCTGCGCATGCATTGCCTCATTTACGCACCTTGTGCGTAAAACCACATTCCCTGAGAAGTTGCATATTGGATGCACTTAAAGTCACGCAGATCATGTGCTCGTCAATCACATTCATTTGAATGTGCAGCTCTTCTAATGTACTGGGATGATGAATTGGACACATGCAGGCCTGTGTATTGTAATCTGGTACAGTTTAGTCCTGCAGGTGGAATCAGACTCTGTCACACAGTTCTATATGTGAACATTTCAATTCCCCCCTTTGTCTATTTAAACTCTGCCGTGTCCAGCTGTGTTTTCGGTAGGAGAACTCAGTGTTTCTCAACGCAGAAGCCACATATCAGATACACGACTTTAAATCCAAGCGGTTTTTTCTTTCCTCCCAACTTTGACTTTTCAGTGGGATACCCAGCCCTTTATCCAGGGGACATGACTTGGACCATTGCAGGGGCCATTTAATGCTCTGGTGCAGTTTAGTCAAGCCCGTTCCAGAGATGCAAGTGGTGCATTTTTCAGAGATCTGACAGAGGTTTGACAATGTTTGAGGATTGAAATACCCCAGTCACCGGTGTGGGTGCATGTGCAGCATTAATGCATGATTCACTGGCCAGTTCCTCTCATTTACATCTTTTTTTTAAATTTAAAAAAATTTTTAAATTTTTTTTTACCAAAGTGCCATACCCTTAAGGCTTTTTGCAGAATACCACTGGCCAAAAAAACAAAAAAAGCATTAATACTGCACAACAACTGTCATCATTATTTAATAGCCATATGGGGGAAGATGTGGATGGAGGTGCTTGGTTGGCTGAGGCAGACATGCTGCCCAGTGTCAGGGAGGAGAAGGCAAAGAAGAAGAAGTGCAGGGTTGAGGGGCCAAGCTACTGAAGGCTTTGATGTGAGGACAGCACACTGTCTCTCAACATCAGAATCAAAGTGGGAAAAAAGGTAACTGAGCCCATCACTTTGAACAGGATCTGAAGTTTTTATTTTTATTTTTTTTTTCTTACTCCCTCCCTGCACAATAACGCCCTTCATTTCCACTTAATCGTTTGAAATACGGTCTGATCTTTGTCCCGTGCTCCGGAGCCGTCTTTCATTCAGGCTGCGGCTGCTCGTCTTTCGGCAGCGTGACTAACTTCCACCATGTCCATTCGCTTCGCCCACATTTCAGAATATCATCATCGCTTGTTTCCTTATCTGACAATTAGGCTGTGTTCATTACGCCCAGGACTGCAGAGCCATCTGTCACATAGTCTGCATTGGTGCAAGTGCCCTCAAGCAGATGACACACACACACACACATGGTTTCTTTTTACCAGCAGTGGAAACCTTGACTTCCTCCTCCTGGGGGAAACTCTAAAGGACATTTGATGCTGTCTGACTAATCGGTTATGTCAACCTGCACTTTGTTTTCTGATCTCATCCCTTTGAATTCAGCTAAATTTGGCTCCTGGAGGAATTGAATCTGGGTTCTATTTATTTATAACAACGGTTGAACTCAGCCTCTGTGGTATCGTACCTGATGGGACGGAGCTGTATTGAAAGCAACTGTTGCCTTGAAGCAGAACAAAAGCCCTTGGCCTTAAATGTTAAAATAGCGTCTTACAATGTTCTAATTGGAAGAAGTATTATTCTATTACATTTGTTGCAGTCCAACACTTTGCATTGGCTGTTTAGTGTGGCATTGTTTAGTACTATGGGTTAGTTCGATGCCCTCATTAGACTATTGTCTTGTCATTGGGTCGGTCCTCACACACAAACACCCTCTGTGTGACGTCCCCTCGTTTTCACCCACTGGATGTAGAGTAGACGTGTCTCTTCCATTTGCACTTCCATTGACTCGCCTTCTTTGGGGGCACAATTGCAAACCAGGTGGTGGAGGACCCGGTTCGTTGTTGCAGCACCATACTATGAGTGAGTGGAGACATGGACTCTTCAGTTTTCTCCTTCCTTTTTTTTGTTTTTTTTTCTGAATTTCTTTTTCGAAGTAGCTTGAATCGGAACATGTTAGGCACCTGCCTATAGTTCTCCTTCGTGAAACCTGCTCGTCTAAACGACACAAATTCAGTGCATAAGAACCCTCTTCTACTTGACCCTGGGTGGAGAGGCAGCGTATAGCAGCATCAGTGAACGGATTCTATTTTAGGTCTTGATCCGTGTTTTCATTGCATGGCATTCGGATTTGAATGCTCAAGGTTGTGTGCTACCCACTCTTCCAGATTTTAGTTTTGTAGGTTATTGCTCCGGACTTGCAGTCGGGTTTCTTGTCGATTGGTTGTGACTTCCTTGAGTCTATTTTCCAACACAGTCCACATTAGAGATGAAGAAACTGAGATAACTAGTCAACAGCCATAGCCAGGAAAGGTCCTCTGTGGCTAATACTCATTAGCCCCCCTCAGCTCTCACGGTGATCTACAGCTCCAATGCATTAGTGTTTTTCTTTTAGGGCTGAAACTTTCCATTGATGAATAGTTTTCATAGAAATTTAATCAGCCGCTGTTTTCAAAATCAACTAATTGATAACTAACAAATCCAGCCCACTGAAACGCTGATGCTGAAGTCATTAATCTAACAACCTGCCATCACCTTCTACTATTTTTATGAATTATTATACCACACCACAGACTGCAATATCACTAATGAAATGCATGCTGCTCATCGTGGACTTCATAGTTTACTATGTTCAGGTTAGATCTGTGTTTTCCCCACGTATTCAAAATAAAGAAATAAATGTATTCAATTAAAGATGTTAATAAGATTGGACCTTTTGTACGTCTCATCTGCAGCTCTGCCTGAACAGATAGGAATACGTACAAGTGCAGGCTTCTCACAGGGGCTGTGAAAGTGATGGATGTTGATACATCTTTTTCGTTTGAATAATTGTTTATCCCCGCAGCTCGATGCCGACATGTTAAGCGTCACATGATCATCGTCAGGGAAGTGAGATGGTACTTTCTCCCGACTGGCTGATACCCTAATGACTGTCTAAAATGAGCACAATTCTTTGCTTTTCATACATGATATTCAAACCTGTGGCAAGACGCAGACGGCAGCCCACCTGCTGTATCCACATGTCCGCTGGGCCAAATCTCACCCGCTGCTACAGCCAGGCCCTGAGTTTTTCCAGAGGTTCCAGAGACAAGAGTTACCCTGCTGTACGGAATGAGACAGGTTGATTCGCCGGGGCCCTTTTCTCTGGCAGGAATGTCACAAGAGAAGAAAAGCAAAAAGGCCGAAAGTGAAAAGAGAAAGCACATGGCGCAGGAAAGGTCCTCGAGGTCTTTGCCTCTCAACACTTGAGCTGTCCTGTCTCATAAAAGAGCCCGGACGCCAAGATTCTGACAGAAGCTTTCACAACCCCCCTCCCCTCCCACCCCACCCACCCCCAGTCTGAATTGCAGGAAATGGCTTTACAGTTGAAATGGAGACTTCAGCTGGTGCCTGATGGGGAAAAAAGAACCATTAGTTGCTTGATTCTGTGCAGCACTGTGATGATTGACCTGAATGTTTGGGTGCATTTTAAGTGTAAACTTAGAAGACGACGGCAGACATTGTGCTCCGCATGATTATTCTGCGCATATCACATAAAAGCAACTGGCTGTGAGCTCTACTGTCGTCTGATGTCTGTGGTAAAACGCTATATCATAGAGCGGCAGTAATGTCAGAATTTTGAAAAACGGTGGTGATGAGGCAATCTCAACACGGTGTGTGTGTGAAGTATTGACAGCCCAAGATGAATCAACACTGTTGTTCATCTCGCTTTCAGCGCCCAATCCCGCTTTCCAAAACACACCCATTATTTAGCTGCGTGATGTTATGGGGATTATCAACGTCATTCCAGGGCCTATTCTCTGTGGCTGGTTTACAAGCAAAAGAAAAGGTTAGGATGAGAGAGAGAGAGGGGGAGGGAGGCTGTGTGGGGTATTGATGAGCCTCTTTAAATCACTAACGGATTTGCAGGGATTTTGCAGAGCTCCAGTGAGTCTGCGTTGCGTTTAGGATAGGGTGAGGTCATGGAAATAGTTTTGCCGGCTCTCGCTTTTGACCTCTAATCCCAGCGATGAGTGACAATACAAGATGAGGTATTGCTTTTCCGGATAAGATCAGGTGTTGTTGATGAAATCAGTCGCGTTCACCAGGGACAGAGCGCGCAACAGCTTTGGCTCGGTTCCACGAGTGTCACTGTAATTTGTGCATGACCGGTGACAGTGTGCGGTTTTATTAAAAAGAGGGAAAATAATAATAATAATCCCATGTTTTAGGTTTCTCCTCTAATTAAGTGTGAGCTGGCCCCCTCCACCCTTTACTGTGACACTCAGTTCAGTTCAATCGTCCCCGGGGGGGTCAAAACACTTAGCCGGCACATTTTTAACACTCAACATCTTCTGGAGGCGGCTGAACAAAGGGGGATGTGAGTGCAATGCATTAACATGCATGTGCGCATGCTGATGTGTAATCACTCTGGAGATGGCGTTGTACTGACTCCCATAGCATATGTCAGCATTGTACATCATAGGGTTTTTATCTTGTTTTATTTTTATTTTTTTTTCAGAAACGGCAGATAGTTGTTAACCCCAGTTCCACTAAAAGAGAACGATCCCAAGCAAAATAAATACCCAAGTAAAAAGATACTTTCACTGCTGGAGATATGGACCCAAAAATGTCAACTTAGCATTTAAAGCAGCCCAGGCCACTCTTATGACCCTGTTGGTGGTGTTAAAAGGTATCCAAAACCTATCAAAGTGACAAAGCCTGACACAGCTGCAGTACATCAACCCTTTTACTACTGCGTAAAATCTGATACATTCGTCTGTGTGCATGTCTTAATATGACACTGAGTTTTTAGCAGCAGTATTCATGG
The DNA here is from genome assembly GCA_016785325.1 of Chascanopsetta lugubris. Lineage (NCBI taxonomy): Eukaryota > Metazoa > Chordata > Actinopteri > Pleuronectiformes > Bothidae > Chascanopsetta > Chascanopsetta lugubris. Next base: position 123,633 of record JAFBJT010107418.1, on the reverse strand, counting down.
CTGTCCTTTGGACCGGGGGGGGGGGGGGGTCTTTTTGGGGGGGGGGGGGGGGGGGGGGTTCTTTTTCTCTCGTTTCCCTTATGAACTTTAGACCAGTGGAGAAGATTCAGACAAAGATGCAATGCTTCTCTGAGACCGAAGCTCTAAAAGAAGTTAATTTATGGCCTGTTTGGGAGGCAGGTTTGGGCTTGAATGCATAATAAGGTAGTGCACCTGCAGCCGCATACAAATGAATGGAAATGACGGTTAGTATTTACGCCTCCTTAAACCACGGGGACCTCCTGATCTGACCACTAATTGGCTGGCAGAGAGGAATGAAGATAGCTTCCTAGTTTACAGGCTGCTGTGTCGGCAGATATCGGGTGCAGATTTGCACACTTGCCATTGTCAGGAAAAAAGTGTGCCTTCAACCACAATGTAGTGCGACAGGAAAGACATATTATTTACCGGGGGATGCCAAATGGTCACTTAAAGTCAAGTTTTGTGTTGATGAATAATAAAATAGGTGGAGAGGATTCTACAAAATATACCTTTTGGCTCCTGAGTGCAGACGCATAAAACAGATTTGCACTTCTATAAACTTGCAACATCCTGATTTAATTTCATTTTGTATAACTTTGCGATGATTGTGTCTATTGGTAGTCATTTTGCAGCCCATTTTTTTATTTGTTTTGTCTCATTGTAGTTGATTTACATCACTTTGACGTTGTTTGGATCCTTTTTTAGAAGTCTTAGAAGTCTATATGTTTTTTATTGAACATAGAGAGTGGGATGTGACTTTCTCTGTAAAGGCAGTAACTTTTAGAAGGATTATTTTTGCCCCCCTTTTTTTGCCCCAGCTCCTTTGCCAATCCCAATTCCAGGTAGACAACAACATAGAACAAGACATACGATGCATTAGAATTACACACTTAATACTGCAACTCAAAGAAACTCAGTAATAGTTAACAAAAATGGCAGGAGGAGATTATAGGTCTTTCACTGCAAGCTGTTGGATATCCTTTCATTCTTTTTCATAGTCCATTTGTGTCTTGTTGCATCATTTTGTCTTTGTTTTGCCTCCTTTCTCTCCATTATTCATGTCTTTGAAATCATTAAGTTGGTCCTCAGTAAATCATCCATCCTCCTCTGAAGCTTTGCATCTTCAAAATGTGAGGGATCACTAAAAAAAACACAGACTTATGCAGGGTTTCTCTGTTATGTATGAATATATTATATTTTTTTCTTTTTCAGCCCTCTGGTGCTCCTCATAATGGAACACAAAGCATGAATGCCTCCAAGAAATGTTGACTATCTTGCAGAATGTTTTTAAATTAGAGTACCATTTCCTCTTTGGTGCTCAGGAATCCCACCGGATGACAGTGTTTTCAAAGGTGGACGGTCTCTGTGTTTTGATCCACGGGGATATCTCCACTATGGAGGATTTATGAAGCCTTTTCTTCCATTACCTGATAAGACGGGGGCACATTTTGTCTTGCATTAAACCAGCCTGTATTTGTGGAGTTGATCAGAATCTGATTCCACTTGTGACTTTGAAATGTATTGCCTCATTCCAGCTGCTCCCTCTGTGCTTGTGACTTGGAGCAAATTGATTTTCTTAATCGATAAGATAGGATTGGATTTAAAGGTGGAGGTGGGGGGTGGGCTGCTGCTGCTGCTGCTGCTGCTGCTGCATGTGGCAGGAAGGACCGCCTCAGCCAGCGTGCTCCTCGGGAGTGGCACCTCATCCCCTCTCTCTCTCTCGATGTCTATCAGCATCAGCACATGGTGTGACTTTTTTAATTCTTGCCGCTTTGCGCACCTGCTCTCTGGCTTCATGTGGCGCTGACACCATGACGGTGTATCCAGTGGCACATATACACTTCACTGCCAGGCCTCTTGTCACCTCTGGAATGGAGATGACTGAATTGATGCACCGCCCCAGTGGAGCGAAACCGTTTAAATGACAAGACATTTTTGTCTCACCTTGAACTTAATTGACTTCCTGAAAGCCGAGGTTTGAAAAGTGCTGACAGAATGACTTCCCTTGTTGTTCAGAGACTGTAGATACTATTGACGGAGCCTGTTCCATCCATGTTGTGCTCACCCACCCCTCTCCCATGCATCTGTATGCCACATACATAAGGCTGCTTGTTTTCGTCATAAGCCGCGGTGGATGGCTCATGTTACATGGATTAGTTCTATCGGGCTTAATGTCTGTATGCATTTGTATGGATTGCCTTTCCATAGGGAGGAGAGGTGGAAAATGTTCTCACTGTTCAGTGGGGAATTAAAATACTTTGATCTTTATTTAGTTGCTGCAGTTAGACATTCGGAGTGGAAACGTGTCATATTATTCCCATTACACCTTTTTAAGTCACGGAAAGCAGTTGTTAACAAGGCACCTGGTGACAAGTAGGTTGATGACCAAAGTGTCCACCAGTGTCTCTGTCAGTTTTGACAGCTGGAGGACCGGGTAGCAGTTACACTGTCACTGGAAAGAGACCAGCAGAGTCTCCCTGTCTACTTGTGCACCGGCCCTGCCTGTGATGCTGAGCCGCCACGGCACAACGGTGGCTACGGTGGGGATTTCTTCGAGGGGGAGCCACAAGACTGTAATCAGTCATTATGTCAGATGCGAGCCCCGTGAGCCCCCCCCCCCCCCCCCGATGCGAGCCCCGTGAGCCCCCCCCGCCCCCCCGCTCCAGCTCATTCAGACAAATAATCCGCAGCCGATAACGGCGATGGCATGCAGAGGCGCCAGCAGAACCCCCCCACGGGAGAGACGTCAGAAAACGGGGCCCCCCCCTCTCTTCCTCCTCCCGCGCAGGGGTGTCACCTTGGTTGAAGGGGTTGCAGCAAATGCTTTGTAGAGTGGACTGGAAATATTGGCTGCTGTTCAGAGCCCTGTCTGCAGTTAAAGGCGACCACACCTTGAGGTGCTAACAGGGAATGTGTTGGACCAGTTGATAAAAAGATCATTACTGGCCACTGCACTTGGGTTTTTATGTTTTTTTTTCGTATAATGATTACAAGAAGTAGTGTGCTTTTAAGTTAGAGGCCCTTTCACACAGATCAGGCAGTACTGCTAGAGAATGATACAGTATATGTAGATTGTGGACGTCTGAATATAGATTGTACATTTAAATTGTCCTTTTGTCCTTTCTGTTGCTTTCATTTATGAATAATTAATCAAGTAACTATCATATTTGTATTTTATTTTATCCATTCATGAATTTGAGATTCATTAATCTATTTTTACTTCCCATTTTAACACTAAGTTTGTTTGGTAAAAAATTCAAAGCATACTTGTAACAGTGTTTTCTATTAAAGGTCCAGTCTGCAAGAATTTGTTTAAAGAGAGGCATTGACAAAAATGTAATATAGCATAAATATGCCATGGTTATGTTTTAATAAGTTAATGGGATCTCAATGTATTGTTTTTCCATCATGTTAGAATAAGCCTTTTATTTTTTTACCTTGGGAAGCTAAACACCTTTTGAGTTTAAATAATGAATGAAGGCCCTAAAATGATTATTTGCTAAGACCACTAGATGCCACTCAATCCTATACAGTGCTTTAATGGAATACAATATTCTCACAAAAACCGAATGAAAGGAAAACAGACAGCTATCCGATCATTAAAATAAAACGATGAGATAGATTGCTGACAATGTACTATTGAATCAGAAAACACCTCCCACTCATAGGCCCATTTCCTCCCCCTCCTACCTCACGGAGCGCTGTCGTTCCCTAACAAAGGTCACAGCCTCCCATTGTCTCACCGTAGCATTCCTCAGCATGGTATTATTGACTGGTTCTGTTGGGTGAGCGGGACCATATAGCATCCATACATCACTGGGGAGGCAGATTGACAGACAGTGGGAGTTGAGATGTCAAGACCGTCCTCTCAAGGCAACTGACATCCTCTCCCTTCCTGTTCTCCACACTGATACTCTATCTTCTGACAGAGGCTGCATTGATAGTTGTGGTCCCACACTTCCGCACCTCACTCTCTCACTTGACATGCTCGTGATGTACATTGTGATTTTTTTCAAGGTTCTGAAGAAGCTCTGTGCAGTAGGACCTATCCTTTGCTATCATCTTTTCATGATTAACATGTATAATAAAAGAGTTCGGATCAAAAGTCATCCATATCAAAGTCTTGTATGTCACGTTTCAATTAAACATCTATCAAATGTAAACTAGTGTATTGGATGAAACGTAGCTAATTGGAAAACTATGCGGTTATTAAAATAATTACAATTGGTCTCAAAGTCAAAGACCCACCCACAAACACAGGCAGGGATAGTATCTGTATACACAATAACAGAGCTAACCTTGCTTGGACATACAAGGTCATTCTCTTGTCTACACTTGTCAGACTCCATGTCACAGCCACTCTCCTCCATGTCTGTTTTTGTTGTGCTTAAATTATGTCTTGTGTGTTTGCCGTGCTAAACAGAACCACACAGACACAAACAAGCCAGAAATCTGATTTTGCACCACATCAAAATAATCAAATAGTCAAAACAAGAGAAGCCAAAACATTTTTTTTCTGTCTCCAGACAATATCTGAATATTAATACTGTCGTATAATTTATCGGCTGCCTCGACTCTACGAATGTAAAGATTGATAGCTAGATTAATCTCATCAGAATGTTAAGCTTCTATAATCTTCTCATGGACCCATTTTACCCTCTCATACATAATAAACGCAACTGCCACAGGGCGCGTTGCTGAGCTCTGTGGCGCGCTCGTTGAAACACACGAAACTACAGCACGCCACTGGACAATGAGCTCACTCGGGTCAGCGGAGGTCAGCCCTTTATGGAATTTCTGCCTATAATGATTAATAGGGTAGTGGTTGTCATTGCCTTGTGAGTCATCTATGGAATGCTGATGTCGAGCAGATATTCCTTGTTTGGTTTCATTACACCTGCGGCCGCAGCCTCATAATGCATTGTGTATTTTGCAGTTAATTCCGAGTGCAGTACCATCTCTACTAATGAATAGCCCATTATTGATCGGTGAAGACAACAAGGATGGCTTTGTCTCTGTCTTTTTTATGGCTTCCCTCTCACCGATAGAAAAGCAGTGGAAAGACACTCCTCTGCCTTCAACGGTTCGGCGCCACAGGTCCTGTTTACCAGGGGGTCTGCTGTCACTCACGAGTGCCGTGAAAGGTCGGGCTCCTGTAATCTTGTTTATGTTTTTGGTCAGTAGTAAGCTGTCCCTAAGCCAGCTTTGTGTCAAACACAGCTGGAAAGGGCCTTTACAATTTCACCGGAGCAGAAATAATTGGGCCAACAGCTTGGATGCAGCCCTGAGACACAGGTAATTTGCACATTTCTGTCCCTCAGCTGGTGTTATCAGCGCAGAAAGCTGGAGCTTCAGAGGGAATAAAACTGATCTGCCCTCTTAGTGTTGCCTTGGAAGAAGTGTTTACTAAATGGGATTTATATTTAATTGACATTGCGGATACATTGGTCATACACATTTGTTTGTATTTCCTGCTTCTCTGTATCCATGTCAGAGAAGTGTACATGTTCGTGCAGTGATTGGAGTGAGCGACTATCAATACGATGACCTTGGTTGCAATCAACAACGAGCGCTGCATGTGTGATGTCATGACAATCCAAAGAGAAGCCCCTTAACCAGGATTCTAGCTTCGATGTCTTTTAGCAGCACCTCCAGCTAATGGGGAAATTTGGATTTGAGAAGCTACTTCTAATTATCCCGGCAGTAAAGGCTGAAATGAGCAAGAATGAAGTGCTTTTTGTGCATCGATTTTCCCCTGCATGCACGGACTAGAGAGACAGAGGGAGGGAGAGAGAGAGAATCATAACCTCTATCGCTGCACTGCAGGCAAATGGGGTGGGGGTTGGGGATGCCTCATTCTTTCTTTTAATACAAAGAGAGTATGTACATCAAAGCATCCTTCTTCTAATTAGGAAAAGCCACTGAATTGAAAAGGAACTCGGGCAGGTCTGGACAGAGGCCACACAGGCACTTTACCTTCCATTGAGTTCTGATGGTTTGTGTGATCTGATCATCTGACATCTGACAAACTTCCTCCAACCTTTGGGGTGGATTTTTGTTTTGTGGATGACGACGCTTGGCGGGTTTCGGCGACGGATCCTTTAAGCTCTTGCTACAAACTCTCCCTCAGGAATTGTAGCCATTTCAGGTGTTGCTTCCTCATGATATAAGCCTTTATTCTGGCAGAATATTTTCTCACCTGGGTTTCGGAGGAGTGACTGCCACCTCCATAGCCCCCAGGTCCCTGCAGGACTCCTGCCTGACTCGGCTACCGCAGATGCCACTAGACTATAAAAAGATCAGTTACTTTGGAAACAGATGACAGCCAGGCTTTTGTTTGCTTGTTTTCAGATGACACTCCCCCCTGTTTTCTTGAGAACTTCCCCTGACCGCGAGCTCTGCAGTCACACCAGCAGATGCGACGATTCGTCATGCATAAGAAACCCCACTCCAGGAGCCATCTGTCTCCTTCGGTCCGTTACCATGCATTGGCAGTTTGTTTTCGTATCACGTCAAACAACTTTAATGGCATGCAAAATATGGCCAACCAATCTCATGACCTCAGAGCCCCAATTCTAAAATCTCATTTGCGACCTATACGTGACCCAAGTAACAGAAACCAGAAAATATGCTGACTGTCACCATAGATAGTTTGCCATTTGCCACCCGCCTATACAGTTACCTCCACTGGATGGCTGGAATGAGTTGTTATGCCCGGTTAAAATGGAAATGTGACTCCCTCTGACCTGATTCCCCAGCTGACCTAACAAAAACAACATGCTAAAAAGCAAGAAGGTCAGAGGGATCACTCTTAACTGCTCTGGAAACTGATCAGCAAATTCAGAGGTGTTTTCAACGTTTCAAGTCAAGTTACAATTCAAACACATTTCACATGAATATAAAGTCCTATGAAAATAATATATATATAAAAATATGTCCCTTTCATCTGTGATGTTACAAATAGTGCACTCAACCTTGCTTCTTAAAGGCTGCAATACTTCCCATATTGGCATGAAAGCCTTAATATGAGCTACAGAAACCTCAAATGTCCATGGTAACGTAATTCCTGGGATACTGGTGTGAAAAAAGACGAGCCGTGTCAGTAACTCCTCTCCTGTTACAGCATGCTCAATTAGACAATAATAGCAAGACAATGGCAGGATATGTTAGATGCCTTTAAAATCCTGCTGTCCGTTATTATTACGAGGCCTTCCCTCGGTGTAACAATGCCTCATAGGTAACCACAGCACACTGCTGCACACCATTATGAGGTCCCCTGCTTTCTCCTCCCACCTCCATCTCCGCTCAGACAGAGTTTGACTTTTCTGGTGACAGTCTGACGTGGGAGGTCGACTTTGGGGTTTTGTAGGGGTGCTGTCACAGTTTGACATTAAAGAATATCCTTACCTTTTCCTGGGCTTTCTGGACCTACTACGGAATATATGGACTTTTAAATGCACCTGTTTTCTCCGTGCATTCTTATAATTCCTTCCACACACTGGCCACTCAGTAGCAAACTCATCTTTTCATTTCATCCTTTTTTTCACGTCGACCACAACCTGATGAGAGTACGGCTCTTATCGCCGCAGAAGAATTGAACACCTATCCACGGACCATATTGTGACATTAAAGCAGTCGATGGCCACATGCTATCGCATCGGCCCTTTGCGCAGAATAATGCAGTGCAGGCTTTCAGTGATAGAAAGATGCCTATCATTCTTTGCTGAGCTTTTACTCTCCTCGGGGTTACGTGTTTAATATGACTCTACAAATGTGATGTAGTGGCCAGATAGCCTTGGGACTCTTGAGGTTGCAGCTCCTGAGACCTCTGCTGTGTAGTGTATGGCAACGACGCATGTTGGTTAGTGTTATCTCGCTTATGGTGGATATCCTGCGGAGGTAGGATAGAGCACGAGAAATTCTCACAGAGCAGGTGCGGGTTGGGTTGAGAATCAAGTCTTTTTAGTTTCACATTCACCAGCGACGAAAACCTCTCCAGATAATGGCAGTATTTTCTAGTTTTTTCCCATAGTAACACAATTCTCATCCGTCAAAGCTGTCCTCCCTGCATCGTTCCTAAAAGCATTCTCTCACAAAGCATCACATTCAAAAGACATTTCTGCCTGCAGCTGTCATCCCACCCCGTCTGCTCCATTCGGCTACTTTTCAGTTTCAGTCTTGTCCTATAGAGGAGTGCTCCTTGATGCGTGGTGCCATACCCCACAGATTTATGTCTGGGCTGAAGGATGGCTGTCCAATTTTCAGCATGGGTAACAGCACTGGTGGCTCATGTGCACGTCTTAAAAGCTCTTGTCAGAGGTGCTTCGAGGACATATGGACCACACGGCCATGTAATATTTCCACGCATCAGCCATTTTTGTCTCACTCTGCCATTATCTGGTGTATTGTAGTGATTTGTCATGGGTTCTATTGTACTCACTGAAACAGAGCAGTTGTGTACTTGTGTGTGTGTGTGTCTGTGTGCGTGTGGTTTTGAAACCATAATGCAATGACCGTAGACGCTTTTATGTCCTGTGTTAATAATTGTCGATATAATTAAAAATGGTACCACCTCAGTGGTCACTTTTTCTCATCCTTGTAAATGAGCAGTGTATGCTAAATCGGAAATTAGTCAATGCCATTAAATTTGTTGATTTGTTTCTTTCCGAGTAATTGATGGTGGAAATTGGTTTTCACTGATGGTAATTGTATTTTCATTGCAGTTGCTTGTTTTTTGACAGATTTGGGATCAAAGGACTGGGCTGCACTTGTAGCATATACACAGTTTCTCATTAATGTCATTCGCTCTGAAGTGTCTCCACACTTGGCCAATATGTAGTCACGACCGTCCTCAACTATTTGCTTTCTCCAAACTATACTTCTGCTCTAAACCCAATTTCTAGCCTCAAATATTCAAAGTGTACCCTGAAGAATCTGTCTACTGTCGAAACCACTGATATCCCAAATCTGTCAGCTAGCCAGTATGGGGTGACACAGCCTATTGCAGTTATAGTTATGTCTGTCTTTGTAGTCGGACTGAAAGGTTGACGTGCCCCCAGATGACCACCCCCCTCCGCACAGGGGTCCTGCGATATCTCGGTTGTCTCCTTCCAGGCCTGAATGGGCACATTGTGCTGCTGCCCGCTGCTGCTCTGCAGACCACTACATCCTCCACACACACACACACACACACACACACACACCTGTCAGGCCATGTCCTTGGCGCCTTGGGTGCTGAGACACTCCAGAGCCCCCTTGCTGCACACATGGTCATTGAACCCTCGCTCAGCCACAAACACGCACCTTAAAGCATGGACAAATAATCACCGATGTATGAAACTAGTCACAAACGTATATACACCGCTCACTCTTGCAGAGCGTGCATACATTGGAACTCCACCCACACACACACAAAGGCTCAGGTTTATTGGAAACACACGTCTGCAACCCCTCGCTTATGCCAAGGTTATATTCAGTGTGCAGATCGCCCTCAGAATTCGGAGAGGGTCAAGTTCCATATTTGTCAGGGTGGGGAGGGCAAGGGCACAGAGGGTTGGTTGGAGTGCACATGCTCACACATGGAAACGGGCCCGAGACGTAACCTGTAACGTGATCCCTGTCTTCAATCAGTTGCAGATTTTCTCTTTTTGAGTTAAGCAGGGGGACAGCGGGGGCACAGCTATTCTGCCTTTCATTATGTAGAAACTATGTGTGGTTTACATTGGCTGTTGAAATAAGTCCACACAGCAATTGATAGAAATCCAACTGTTTCTGATTTCATAGATTAATTGCATCTGTAATGTGGATTTACTTGTTTTCTGAAATCACTTTCTTCATTGGACATCTTTGGATTCTGTACAATTTAACAAGACAACAACTGCAATCCATTGACATGTGGGAATTTAATTATTTCACCATATGTCATAGAAAGATTTCAGATATTTTTCCCTGAATCTGTCAGTCTCAATATTGTTTGGTCTCTGTTTGTTTAAACACCATTCATCGTATATTTTTTTGCTAAAAAAATTCTAATCGGAGCTTATCTTTGTTGATAGCTCACTTAATGTTATGATTGTATGTGGATGATATAATGGTTTTACACAAATTTAATTGGAATATCACGAGTGGATAGATAACAGGCACATTGTTTGATGATTAAATAGAATTTAAAATAATTAAGCAATTTCATAGATTAAAACACATATCAGTTGGTTGCAGTATCTCTGGTCTGAGAAATGTAAGATTGCGACTTAATAGTTAATATCTGCCAGATTGATCGGAAAAATAGTTGATGGATTAATAATTAACATAGTTAAATTAGTTGCTTCATGGTACACAAAACAAAACTTGTTTTTAGACAAATTATGAGACTCCATGATGGATCATGATGGGCTGAAGATAAACCTATTTCCTGATATGTTGCAGTTCTCATGTGAAGTACATCTTCTGTCTCTCTGGGCATCTCTCTGTGGCCTTGGCCCATAACCCTCCATAGAACAAGTGTCCCTCTCCATGTGACATTATCATCAAAGAAAAATGTTAAACGGCTGTTTGCTCATGCACACAACGTGCACCCTCCTGAAGGAGCCTGCGGTGTCAAGTCCCACTAGTGTCACCCGCACAATTTTCCCCTCTATTGACTTTTATGTTCTGCTGCAAGGTTGGTCATCGTGGCGGGAATATGTATGTATCTCAACCAAAGACAAGCGTGATTATGATAATGATATTCCCCCCGCTAAGGTAAACAGCTCCGTGGCCCCTGCACATGGTGAAATTGCATGTGACTGTGTGAACGTGTGGCGTTTTGACGTATGCCTCGTTTTTTTTGATGATGCATTTCATGTATTTCACAGCTGCCGTCGTGGACGCACAGCTTTTTAAGTACTGGCAATGAGCGGAGATTGCTTGCGAGATCATGTGAAAACTGAAATCTCGTTCCGGCTGGGAAAGCAATCTAGGGCCCGGGAGCTACAAAAACATGGTATTTACATAAATATTCAAACACATGAGCCTGCTTACTCCCACGTATGAAAATTTTAAAATGGAGGTGCTGTGTACTATAGCGGAATGCATTTTTTTGCTGAGTGTCCACAGCCGCAGACAAAAGCACATACATGCAGCTCATAGTAACCTACACTCTCATATCCCAAGGTTCATCCCTTTCCAATTAAGGCCAATTAGAGCCAAATAGAGGTATGAGGTCGTCTTCCGGGGATGAAAAGTAGTGTTCGGAGCATCCTGTCCCACATCACCTCCTCTCATTGGTATGCTGGCACAGAGCATCAGGGAGAAATGGGAAGTGCGGGGGAAAACATAAAGATAACGATGAAGAAATAGAAAAAGAGTGAGAGAACCTGCAACACAAGTGGCTGTGGAGGAAGTGAATTAGAGCAAAGGAGGAGACGTGAAACTCTACATTATCTTACTGCAGCTGCCAGCAACCTCACTCTATTGTTATCAGCTTTCCTGAATTTGATGTGACCCTTGGGGGTAAGGATGCGGTCCATGCATTATAAATGCTGCCCATTGACTTCGGCTGGTAACCTTTTCCCCGCCTTCAATTGAGTAGCTCCTGACTCACTACGGTTAGTCTGCGAAAAATGGCAGAGCAATACCATATGTTAAAGGGCTTGTTTGCATTTCATATCATGACTCAGGGATGGATTGCCCCACTTTGCTTTTACCATTTCATTATATCAGAAGAATTAAAGGTACGCTTTGTATGATTTATTAAGTCAGCAGCCGATGCATATGGTCTGCTTGCACTCTAGTTCATTACCTATTGCTAGTACGCTAGTACTGTGGTTTACATACCTGCCCTTTAGAAATGAAGGCATCAATAGCTCTGTTTCCCTTGCCAAAATCGGGTGAAGGTCCCGCCATGACTGGAATGTGATGCTGATGTTTACTTGTGTTTTACTCCGACATCGGCTCATTGTTTGATCAGACGTGTTGCAACTGCAGGCTGGTGATGGATCTGGTAGAGACAACAAAATATCTTTATCATCAGGTGTAAATGCATCTTTTTCATGTGTAGACACAATTATACCGTTTATTAATCCATTCTTGACACTTGTAAAATGTACTGTGTATATATATACATATATATGAGTGTAAGTGGTGTAATAGTTACATTTGGAGAAAGTCATGCTATGTTATCCTCGGAGTGCAGTTAACCAGAGGGTGCAAATGAAACCTTTGCAGAGCCTGGTCATTTCTGTCTGCCAGAGGAACTCGTTTCAAAGTCTGAATAATCTATGAAATAACTGCAAGTGGGTGAATAAGCACCAACAGTGTGTGTTGCATTCTTCATATGGGAGTGTGTGGGTCACTCAAGGTTACTTGTACAAGATGCTACCATTTCAATAGATTTTTCTGTTCATTAGCCATATCTCCCTTTGCCTCTGGCCCTGAAAAGTACGGACCGGGGCCTGTCAGTTACAGTGTCACAACCACGGGGTCATTTAATTTAGAGCCCTGCTCCGCCGATTAGGGCCTTTGTTATGAGCGGCCGTGACTACTGTAACACGGGTGTTTGGGTCAGCGATGGGCACAATGGCTTAGTTACTCTCGCTGACTTCCTCTCTATCGCCGCTCCCTCTCTTTCTCAGCACATTTTCCACTTGGCTGATAAAATAAGCCAGTCTTTGATGAGCTTTGGGCATGGCCACAGCGCTGTGCCTCAGTAAATGCTTTTATAGAGACACACCACAGGCTGTCAACTTGGATCACTCTTATAGCGACCACATGCGTCCGCTGCTTCCTCATATGTGCTTTTGCCTCCTGATAGTTTTTTTTCTTTCTGCGTCATCACACAATGATAAGCTAGAGCCGCTAATGAATTTCAAGAATGCCCTAAGACGACAATATGGTACTTTTCGCCCCGAGGCAGGACGGGTATTGTTAGTCCGCCCCTGTTTCTTGTCAGTTGGTCACCCCGGCACCTTTCAGCGTGATTAGTTGTCCACCTTGAGAGAGCATGAGGTAACCAACAGCTGCAGCATAGGACGTAGAAGCAGGTGGCGCGTGCAGAAGAACAATGAATACGTAATAATGTAAAAGATTATGCTCATCGCTTATGCTTTTGGATCACATTGTGGTAAAATTCCCTCCATGCCTTGTTATAATTCGCCTTCATTCTAATGTGGAAAGCGGCAGCATTAAGTGTTTAATTTAAGTGAATGAGTAAAAGAAAAAAAAATCTGCTTTATTTCCCTTGTCCTTATTCTTCATTATAGCTTTGTCCCGTGATGCATTACTCCCCATTTTAACTACAAGTAGCTACGAAAAAAAGAGAAAGTGGCAGAACGGTTTATTTAGATAAGAAGAAAAAAAAAACCTGCTACCATTACATTTTGTAAGATAGTTGAAACAGGGAGGTCAAGTAATTCATTTGCACGCTTTGAGGGAAATGGCAGTCACCTGTTTCACTGAGGACAGTGCGTATAAATAAACAGAGAAGACAGGTTGCGCTCATTTTTCATGATATCTCTTCCACTGGCTGTTAGACCAGACATCAGTGATAGGTGTGGTCAGACATGTGGTCTGCTGCTCTTCCGCTCAGACTCAGCAGTGATGTCCAGCCCATTGTTCCACAGTTGAATCACTTTTCAGGGGCGAAATCACATTTGGGCGCAGGTTCATGGCAGCGACTGCAGCATTGTCGGGCTGCGTTTCATCACTTTTTAATGTTGAAAACACTCTCACCATGGAAACTAAAACAGTTCAGCAGATAATGTGCCAGAGAACAGGGCCAGAGAGGCTCCTCCCTGGGCAACATTTTAATGTTAATGCAATAAAGTTGCTGCACATCTCCCCATTGGATGGGGGGGGGGGGGGGGTCATTCACTAAAGTTGCTGCACATCTCCCCATTGGATGGGGGGGGGGGGGGATCATTCACTTACATTTTGCAGCAGGCTGGAGAAGTTGAGTTGAAAGTCAGCCAGAGATCTTTCACATCGCTGACTGGTTTGAAATACAGACCAGTTGCATGTGTTTCACAGTTATTCAGAGGAAAGTTGTTAGTGAGTAATTTCTTTAGCTTGCCCCCCATTGAAAACAAATTCAAAACAGGACTTGATGAGTATATTTAAAAGTCAAATTTGGGTCTAGTTTGAAATGTGTCTGGCTTTAGTGGCATCTAGTGATGAAGCCGTGCCTTGCAGATGATACTCATCACATCCCATAGCAATGTAGTAACATTGAAAATCGATAACTTAAAGCTAACATAGGTGAACAAGAAGGGTGTGGTGAGCGGTGTTCAGCTGCAGTGTTTAACTTCACCACTAGATGTCACTCAACCCTACAGGCTGTACCTTTAAACAGCCCGTTTAGCCCACTTGCAACACAGACACGCCAGCTCACAGGCATTTTGCCTCCTGAATAGAGGAGAGTGCAGAATCTGTGCCGAGAATCTCAACCCGACCTTAACTGGGCTGTTTTCAAGTGTTGCATGAAATGAGAAACTGTTTCACGGAGTTGTTGAACTCTTTTGCTATGTTTTTTTTTTTCACTTAAACTTTTAAAAGCATATGGTTTGAGAAGTGCTGATTCAGAGCAGTGTCACAGCTCATCTCGTCAGTCTGTGAGGAAAACCTTAACTCACACTGCTGCAGTCCGAAGCTGTCAGCAGCAGCAGCTCGAGGTGTCCGATATCAAAACGCTGCCAGATGTCACTGGAGTACAGTTGGTTACAATCATGATCCCTTTGAATTACACGGTTAGATGTGGACATTTCTGAGGAAGTCATTCATCGGATGTCAGCGCACCTAGTTTAAGGTTATACTCATACAATAATGTTTTTAGCACCATGGAGAGTAATTGCGTTTCACATTAAGGATATTGCAAAGGAAAACATGCTGAGTAACTCCACATTTTCATTAACAAGCATCTCGGCATTAATAAGCAGCTTCCTCGAACGGTGTTATGTCGGGTCATCCGTGGTTCGTACTTCTGAGAAATTGCATATCTTTGGAATGAACATCTTAGGAGTAATGGTACAAGATTGCCTTGGGTGCCTGGAACTGGCTGGTGTACATTTCTCTGATCCCAAACCCTTTGAAGATATGATGGAAGCTCCAGTTCCCGACTAATGGCTCTACTGTAACGCCACTGATTATACGAAAGCAGGTCTGAATTCAGCTCTGATGATGTCTGTGCCCGTTGAGGAGGACGACGAGAGTGACGTTTCTACAATATGTAAATATGTAGAATCAAAGATCTGGCACAATCGCAGTAATTGTGAGAAAACTGGTTCTCAATGAGAACAGGATGCATTGTGAGCGGATGATGAAAGCCGACCACGGCTCGTTAACTTGTCGAGGACATAGTTTTTATTTTCTGCCGTCTGCAGAACCTCAGTGCAACAGTTTGTGGCCGTGATTACAACAATATGGCGGGATTGTGTTCTTTCCCAAACACTCCCAGCCTGGCTAAGTGACTGGCAGATGCTTCGTTGACCAGGCTTGCTTTGGTGGTTCAGCTGAATTGACCTCTGGCATCTGCGTTCCCCCTCGCCGAAAGCCTCACATTTGATCAGGGAACGAAATGGCAGATTTCGATAAAGCAGAGCGACGGCTCTTGTTTGGAAGCCAAGATGATACTCTGAAGTTTGGCAACGTAACCGAGCTCTTTGCATCCTTTTGTAGCATCACTTTGGGAGAAAAATGGAAGTTTTTTGATCGAAGCAGTATCAGATGTGATAGCAGCGACAAAGAGAATACATTCATTTATTTCTTTCATTTTGTTTCTCTGTGTTTTAAAACTAGTGTGAATGTTGAATGTAATTATTTAAAGCGTATGCCAAGGCTTTTAGAAGATACATTGACATAACAGACGACACACAAAAAAGGTCTTCCATTCTTGCAAATCCAGTATCTATCTAATTTGCATTGTAAACACAGTCCGTCTAATTACTCCCTTTTAATTTTCCCTTATTATTCAAGACCCTTACCTGCCACGGACACCTCAATTACAAATGTGCTGCCGCACGTCATGTTTATTATTGTAGGTGAGATTTAATTAGAGTTTGCATCAGAATAAGGAAACAGGACATGTTTTTCAGCACCTTGGCTAAAGATGAAACAATCTTTTCTGCTTGATTAAATACAGTTTGAATCCACCTCTGTGCAACTGTACATGTCGCTCATTAATTCAGCAGTAATTACACCCGACTACTTCATCTGGGGAGGTTTTATATTTAATGTTCACGGCAAAAAAATGCTTTGTCGAGTGACACATAGGCCAAAAGAGAGGAAGTGGTAAAACGATGGATGGAAACAAAGGCCAAGAGGCAGAGCAGGAGAGCAAAATGTGCACAGTGGGAAAAACGAGATGGCGCAAAAGGTGACTGAACGAGGAAGTCATCAAAATGCTAATGCAGTATGGGATATTTACAGCGGAGTGTTAATGCAGTTTAAAACAGGCTCTTTGTCCTGCGGCCCATCACCGAGCCCCTGTTGGGCCCTAATAAATCAGCCATTAAAAGCTGATGTGACCCGAATAGCACTTCATACAGTTGCAAATCGGCCGCTATATCGCCTGTGTGGGAACGAGACAACCAGATGAAAGATTTATGAAGATGCCACTTAATAATGGCCGTCCCAGAAGAGTGCAAAAGTTTGTGTTTGTGTGGTGACTGACTGACAAACTAGCACTGCAGGCTTTGGAGAAAGTTGTTATTCTCACTTTTTTTGGTGGGGGTGGGGGGGTTGTTTTTCGGAGTCTTAGATGCGCACCAGCCTGTTATCCCTGAGTCGGAGTCATGCTGGCAGACATTTAAAGTCCCTCTTCTTGCTGGAGTGTTTAATTATGTCCCCTGTCAGCCGTTCTGAAAGACTCAGTGTTGCCATGTTTTCTCCCGTTCTCGCTCCTAACCTGCTTCCTCTGTGTGTGTGTGTCTCCTTACAGGAAGGACCGTGGTTTTATCTGGCATGTGACAAGCTGGACTTGTGAGGAGAACACTCAAGAACCTGCTCGCCGCCTCTCGCCAAGGTATTGTGGAATCATTTTTATCGCCGTCTCAACAGCAGACCTGACAAATTGAGCTGAAAATGCACTTTGCAAACAGACAGTAGATCCCAGATTAAAGTCCACATGTGGGTTCCACCACTGTGCGATAATAAAGATCAACCATGGCGGCCAATCAAGCTTGCTCTCTGTGTATGGTGGGATGTTTATTAAAATGATAGCCACTTATCTCCTTATGCAAATCTGTGGGACAACATTGGTAAGTCTTTAATTTCTACCACCAGTGTCGGGGAGGGATTTTTTAAAAATTTATTTTGGCAACCACACACATCCATCGTGGGTGTTTGGTTATCATTCCTCAATGCAAATGATGTTTTCGGTGTAATCATGCAAAAGCGCAGCTGGCTCCCATTTCTCCACGCCTGGAGTCCCCACCACTCGTCTGTTTGTCTCCGTCTCCCACAGCCCCCCGTGTCTCGTACTTATCTTTTTTTTTTCCAATTCCTCGCCCCCCACCCCCCTCATCACATCAGCACACACTCCCCTCCATCACCATCGCCACCCCGCACCCTCCACCCCCGCTCCGCCCTCTGCCAACCCAGCTCTGTACCGAGTGGAGCCCGTAGCCTCGGCAGCCTCCTATGGTGAGGCTGGATTGAATTCAATTAGGTAGATTGTTTGCCCTCCAGAGTTTAGTGTGCTCCATGCATGGCAGGTTTGCCCACGACAGTCTCTCTCACTCACTGGGACACACACCTACTCACAAACATGCCCCGCTACATCCATCTAGCCTCCTTCCCCTCCGTTTGACTCGTTGCAGCAACTCGCCCTGTTCCTCTCCTCCTTACCACTTCCCAGCAACAGTGCATATACATTGTTTTTCTGCAAATGTACTGTTTGCACATTTTCTATTATTTTAGGATGCTGCGATCACGGCTTAAAATCGGGGCTCTGCGGGAGAGCGTATCATATCACCTTTCTGATGGGCCCAGGCCACAGGGGGGCTTAAATTCCTCCCGTGGCTGTTTCAGGAGTGATGATGGGATGGCTGTTTTCAGTGGGGAGAATAATTGGTGACTACATTTGTTTTCAATCCCAGCGTCTGCACACGCCTCCCAAGGATTAATTTGCCATTTCGCCCATATACACAGCACAAAGGAAAGGACAGTAAATGTTGCTGACATAGGAGTAATGCTCACATTAGTGGCAAGGTGAAAATAGAATCGGGCCGTCTTTGAATAACATTGAGCGCAGCAGGCGGTAGAGCTGCGCTGCGTTGTCTCCTGCTTTTTTAGATATGATGTGCAAATCTGGTACAGACATAACGGGCCTTTGGTCTATTGCCTTAAATCAGCAACTTGCCCTGCAACCCGCTGCGTTCTCCCTGATGTCACGCTGAGAAAGTGTGTACGGGTGCTTCTCAGATATCAGATACTCTATTAGGGCTGAAAGATGTCAGATGAATTAAAAGCAGGGAGTCGCTTCCATGATAAATATCCTAACGCGTCCCGACGTGGAATTACCACCTCTGTTTGATGCGCCTGCTTTTTCCCTAATCCATGGTCACTTTGCATTAAGTACAAGTGATTTCAGGATGATTGTTCTTTGGCTGGAGAAGGTTGAATTCCCACTCGTTTTGCAATCACAATATGTTGTGTCAGCGTAATTGGGGGGTTTATGGAATGAATGAAGGAACAGACTTCTACAACACCTCTTTTCAGCTGTGAGGAGCTGTGAGCCTCCGCACCCTCCGACAATGTTTTGCATACCCGGAGTGGTTGCCCATAGCATCCACCATTCAAGTTAGTTTGACCATAATGGCCAGTGATGACACCAGGCCTGCCAAGGATTGGCTCTGTTATTTTAAAGCCCTGCCATTTGTTTTCATAGAGTGCTCCTGCCTTGGACAGCTTGAAATGATGCAAAACAGGTCATTTGAATGGGAGGGGAGTGAAAATCCATTTGGCCGGTGTCAGCTGTGTTCTTGAATTTGAATCCTCTCCAGAGGTAGTTGACTTTGCACGTCTTTGTTGTTGTTGTTGTTGTCGTCTTGTTACTTCGGCAACTATGCCCAGCCCCCCGAGTAGCCTGGCTCGAGGATTACAGGCTCAAAAACCCTATAAGTGACCAAATTATTAAAAAGGCACACATTGCATGATGGTGGTGCACGGCTGATAATGGCAAATTTGTTGACCCTTTTCCTGCAAATTACCGTTGCCAGGACGACAGCAACCTGCTGGAAATGCATTTGCATAGACATTTCTGTGGTCATTTTGTCCCACTAAACGAGGAGGTTATATGAGGGCACTGCTGCAGCACCACAAACATGTCATTTAATCACCACATCAGCACTTTAGTTACACTTTACATATGCTAACAGTGCCTAGATGTGCCTTGTTGATGCACCACATCTTTAAAACGATTTCATTACTATCGATTTTACCTTCAAGCACATTCATATACATTTGTTTATTTGCATTTAGAATCATTAGGGAACAGCGTTATTCAGGCCACTTGTGTGCAGTAGCTCCTTTTGAATAAATTGAATTTGTGAGGCAGCATGCCCCATTAGGGCATTTATTCCCATTTGCTCAGGCTACTGTATTGTTCTCAACCTCATTTTTCACAGGCTTGTTGAGTGCTTTAGAAAAATATAGTTATCTGTATATGCGGTGGTCATGCTTGATCAGCATGTAGCCCTCTGCTGTACAGTAAATATGTGTGCGTTTCTTATTGTTTGCAGACAGGCTGCACACCCCCTCCACTTATTCCAATACAATAGTCATGTCTTTTGTTGGTGTCTCATCACTCTCCTTCAATGCATCAACATGATAAAATCACATTCATTTCAATGTCTGCATGCACCCATGCATTTCTACACCCTGCAGAAGCCGTTGCCTATCTCTCGTTTGCCTCACCCCAACTAACAGCGCTAATGATGTTTTCGTACATTCACAAAAGGTGATTAACAATAGACTAATTGCAAACACTTTCATTTAGAAGACGCTGACGGCATACGTGGAGGAGATCGATACGATGCTGCACTCATAGTTTAGCAAAGGAGGCAGGAAGATAACAAGCCCGGCTCTATGTGACAGAATCTATCTCTCAGCGCCTCCGCCGTTCCTTATTAACACTTTATATACGTATCTATAATTCTATATATTTCTATAAATCGCACAAAAACATTCCTCTGTGATGACAATGCTCCACTTTGGAAAAACGTGTTAATTGGCGAGCTGCAGGAAGGATGGATGTTACTTCTGAATGCAACTGTGCTAGCTGTGTCCCCTTGTTTCCATACTTGCTTAAAGTTGGGGTAAACTCCTGCTGGCTGCTTCTCCATTCTTCTTTCTGTTTTTAGCTACAGCTCTCTCTCTCTCTCTCTCTCTCTCTCTCTCTCTCTCTCTCTCTCTCCCCCTCCCTCTCTCATAATTGCTTGTCACAATTCGGGGCGACATAGTGACTTTCCTTGATTTCCACAGGTAAGAGCCCCTTTGACAATGCTGCCCCCGCAAGTCTGACAAAGAGAACGGTAAATTTGGACAGGGCTATTTTCGGTTACCGGAGAGGAGGTTACCGGAATGTTAGCACACGATCTTGCCACATGCCCACATGGCTGCTCTCCTGGTGTCTTAATAAAACAACATCTCTTCTCGCCCCTTCCACTCCCACAGTCCAAACCTCCTCCTCCTACCCCTTTTCCTCCACCGCCATTTATGCTAACGTAAACGAACAGACGACAATTAGATTCAAATGCGTCTTGCATCTCCGGTGCCACACTCATGTCATCCGACATGACAGAAGACAGTGGGGATGGCGATAATTCGAGAGGCATTGATGTTAGATGAGCTCCAAGGCATCGGGTTAGAGACACGGAGGAGTGAAGTGAAGTGGAGCCAGTATCTGCAGTCGCACGCTGATAAAGTAGAAGCTCTTCAAGTGCATCGGGTCCAGAGAGATGTCCACTAACTTGGAGAGTTTTCTCCTCTTTGCTTTTTGGGAACACAGAGTCCCCCATTGAACCTGTGGCGCACCAAAGCCTCAGCTCCAGCAAGGTGTGCGGCTCTAATCAGCTCTGTTTGAAGTACACAGGCAGGAAGGCTTTACACAGGCGCCAAGATCTCTCAGGACATTGAGGAGAAGAGGCAAGGGAGGAGAGGCTGAGATTACTGCTGGTCTTTTTATAGAGGATCACTCCGTCTTGTCCTTTTTATCTCACTCATTAGCTCTCGTACTACCCCCAGAGGGTGCTTCAACTCTTTCTGTCGCTCACCAAGACCAAGGCCACTTCCACTGGCTTCGGCCAGGAACCTGTCTGCCGTCAGATCGTTTGACCAAATATGACTCCCCTGCCTTTCTGTCATTATCGAATCACAGTCAGAAGCCGCTCATGTGGTCGGAGCTGCTCTCCCTTTGCCAGGCATCGGCAAAGCCCCGGAGAGGAAAACGAATGAATAATGATTGCACACGCGTTCCTTTGTTGGCAGTTGAGGTTGTAGGTCCAGTGACATACCTTTACTTTATTCCCTTCGCTTAATTCCCTCCATTTCCTGCTTTCACACGGCCAGTACCTATGACATCAGATGTCCCTCTGTGCCTGTCAAAAAATAACCAGTGCTCTGTCACTCTGCGGCTCGCTGTCAGGAGAGTTCACCGCCTGACAACCGGCGTACACGCTGAGGTAATCAGAAGTTGTCAAATGTGAAGTGTGCTCTGCTATGACCGAGAGTCTAATGACTTTGAGAGCTAGGGTTAGAGTCCTGGTCTAAGTGTACGAATGTCTGTTTTATCAACAGGAATCATTGAATAACGCCATGCGACTGCATTTGTGGCAGCAAGATTGTTTTTTAGCAGAGGAGAGTGGAGATGCGGATGCATAATGAGAGTGTTGTTGTCACCGTCGGCTTCACCTCAACCCAGTTATGTGATGAAGCACGTTCGAACACTTTCATGACCCCTCATGATTATACATCATTCTCAAGTACACTGAGCGCTGCTGCTCCCTTTTATACATCCCCGAGTGGTTTATGAAAATTGTATTTACGTATTTGTTCTGCATATGCACAGCCTGTTCCATTGCCATCCAGCCCCCCCCCCCCCCCCCCCCCCCCCCCCCCCCCCCCCCCCCCCCCCCCCCGTTCTCCCTTCCCCCCCCCCCCCCCCCCCCCCCCCCCGTTTTGCGCGACAGCCGCGGCGCCTGTCTTATAAAAACACAACCAGGGAAATTATTGATTTGCATCTGTTTATCCGGGATGTGCTGGCACACCTCCCTGCTGTCAGCCCCGCACGGTCGGAGCGTGCCGATCCCAAAGGTGTCATCGCACCCGTCTGTCCTTTTTACGCCAGCTCTAAACCGGGAAACAGGGGCTGCAATCTGTTTCTGCCCTTCATTGAATTTTATTTACAACCCCATCCTGGTAATAAAGCCTGGGAAATTTATGACTTTCTTTTTAATTAGAAATAATGTCTTGTAGAGTTAAAGTGATGGATGGTTTAATCAATATATAGACTGGCTGGCCCTATGACGGACGTGGCTATTGACAGCACATGGAGTAGCCTAACTTAACACTTTGTCTTTCAGAGAAATATGTAGTGTTTTGTTTGGTGATGGAAAGTGAACACCGTCCCTCTCTATGTCGCCTCATTCTTTCTCCCCCTCCATTTCACTGTCTCCCGCCATTCAGTCAACTCTTTCGCTCTACAGGCAATCTTTTCTGCAGAATGAATCAACCTCTCCTGTCACACTGTATTGAAGCAATTATTTTACTCCACTGAAACCCCATTGTGTTGTGTGCCACATTTGCTCAGGTTTAAATAAAATAAGTGCTGAAGATGGTTTCTGTGTGAATGGAAACTGACACACTGCTTGGAATGGAATTCTCAAATAGGTGATTTAGACGGGAGATTTTTTTTTTTAATGGATAGAGCCATTTTTTTCTTTCTTTTCGGTAGGCTCAGAGAAAAGACTGCAAATAGGATTTTCAAGTAGAATAATTAAATTGGAATCAAGTAAATGGGGTTTATTTCCTGGCACTGGGGCTGATTGCGTAATACACGCTGGGGATGAAATGATGGTACTTGATGATGGTCGTTCAATGCTGTCACTTGCAACTGCAAGTGTAGTGAGTGTGTCAGCTCACCCCTGCCATCGCAACGCGTCTCCAGTATTAACATATATGTTGTTTGCAGAGTTCCAGAATGTGTTGTTGTCGGTTGCCTGTTTGAACATGACGGACAGGCCTGTTGTCAATGTGTTTGTGTTACAGAGAGAGAGCCAGGCAGGGAGGGGCTGAAAGAATCAATGCACCATGCTGTAAAAAGAAATAAGATTTTACCCATTTAAAATTCTAAAGGAAAAAAAAAATCAATGGGCAGCAGTCAAGGTTGAAATTGTGGTGAGCTGCCACAATTAAATCGATTTATGGGCATCAGTGAAAGGTGTCGAAAATATCTCGTGGTCATTATGACACTGTGGCAGAGGTGGTCTTCGAATGTTGCCCGATAAACTCCGGTGTTCACATTGTAAGAATAATGTGTCTCAGACCACCTCCAAATGTGGATCAGATCCCATATGTGTCACTTTGGGCGCATTGGTTTGCCAAGTTCTGCTCAGACATGAGGTGAGAGTGATTAAAGTCTCCATCACAGCACAAATAAGGTAATTGTCTGCACATATGTGAACACTTTACCTCATGTGGAATCTGTCTACCTCAGAATTTTCCAATATGTTTTTTTGTTAGACACCCAAATTGCAGGTTGTCTGGCCAATACAATAAATCATTCATCATTTCAAATGGTGAAAACTAGCAACACTGATGAATTAATGAGTTATTCAAGTAGCCTGCCTTCATTTTGAAATGTTAAAGGCTGCTATAACGTCGAAAAAGTAAAGGTTACTGAAAAAGCTACTGTTTACTGCTTGTTCCCCAAACCACATAACAATCCATTAGATTACTTTTAATGAATATTATTCACCAAACAAAATGAAGAAGATGCCTCTCCATTATGTCGTTACACCTTTCAAATGCCAGCCACAAATTTAGGAGAAATATATTCCAGGGGCTCAAGTTAATGAAGTCACCGAAATAGAAACTAAAGAATCGCATTCAGGCCGCGCCATTTTTTTTCTTACCTCCCTCCTTCACTGTCACAATTTCATAATTGGAACCCGTCACCATTATTCAGCCCACCTATCTTTTAAAGAGAGCCCTGTTAGATTATCGTATCCACACACACACAGCAATATAATATCACCCGCCCTCTAAGACCGGCCACAGTGCCTCTCTTTCTCATTGATTAGTGTTGCATTCACTGCCCAGGGTGAGCAGGGGCCTTAATAATGACTTTATGCTTTGTGTTCACGGTCTCTGGAATAGAATAACCACAGATGACATGGATCTCATGCTTTGGGTCCTTCTAGTCAATGGTTAACTGTTGTGTGGCGATTCAAAGCATCCGGCCTCTGTTGCAACTGACCGCTCTCATGTAGATGCCTGACCTGCGTATGTTTTCCTCGCTCCCCTCCCTTACCCTAATTTCTGCTCTTTTCTCCATTCTCTCACTCTGCTGGTATGTCTCTGCTTATCTGCCTCCTTTGTGCAACATAAGCCCACAGATAAGCACTATATTGGGCAGGGTTACTCATGTCTGTCTTGTTCATTCATCGGAATCCTTCTAATTCCCCCCCAGAAACCTATTTCCCAGACTGCAGGTGGCCCGTGTTGCAACACAGAGGGCACGCCTGATCTCTCCCAAGCAAACACAGACATTTAGTCACCGCTGCAGCTTTTTGTATTCGCTTCGAGTGTCGGTAATGCCCCAATATGTATGTGCCGCTGCGAGTGTACACATGGCTAATCTGGGGGACGGTGTAAAAACATGCCACTGATAGGTATGCAGCTTTAGGTGGGATTAGTTACGAAGTCGGGAAATGATTTTCCCCCCTCTCTGGTCCAGGTTGACAGATAGGTGGCATGTACAGAATCAACACAATCCTACAGGAGATCTTACACAGGGGTTACACTTAAGCCACAGAGTCTACAGGTGTTTCCAGTTGTGCTAAGTCTCCAAAATGCGTAGCCTCCAGCGGGCTTAGCTCCACTCTTTCAAAGCATGACCCAGTTCTTGCAATTCCACGACATGTACTCTACTGTACCCGTGTTAGAGGGAGGGCTTTATTGGGAATGAGCAGTTACAAAGCCCCAGTAAGAGCAATGTCCTGAGACTCCAGCGGAGCCTTCCTGTCGCTCAGGGTCGTATATGTCAATGGGTGGGACACCAACCGAATCACCTTAGACCAGTTGACCAATGGCGAGACTCTGTGATAGGCTGGCTTAACGGAATGGCCTGGGATCTTCTGTGGATGAGGTGCAGGTGCTTTAGTGTGTTTCAGAGAAAGAATGAAAACAGGATCTGGGGCAGAGGTCAGTATGAGAGAACCACATTGTCACTCTGTTCAAGTAATGACAGGAATTGAACTTCATTGTAATGTGTAACTTTAATTTGAGAACCACTTTTCACTGTATTTTTGTTATTTCAAATCTTCCTTTAAAACATGCAAGAGATGTATGAGCTAATATAACTAAAGGCATGGAAGATATGTTTTGTCGCATTCCATCCTGTTGTGTATATTGTTTGGGGAGTTTGTGCATAGCCTGTTTTAGATTCCTAGTGAAATGTCTGTTGCCTGGGTATATATCTAGTATTCATTTTTGTTTTGTCAACAGAAAACTGCGCTGGGTTTTGTTTGTATTCGGAGAGCAATGTGGTACAGGTGGAGCGTGGGTTCCACAGCTAAAAATACAGACGTCCAAAATTACATGCACACACACACACACACACACACACACACACACACACACACACACACACACTCTCTCCCTCTCTCTTTGGAAAAAAAAATCCAATTTAACCTATAATTCTCATTTTCACTTCCACGGTGCAGCTGGTGTGCTCAATCGGGCCAATACTGATTTTAATTCTGCATGTATATAAGGCCCCGGCTTTGCTCCTGTGTGCCATATCATAATGATCTGGCCCAATGCCTTGATTCGAATTGGTGAATTTATTTATTTATTTTTATTTCATTATTATTATTATTTTTTTAGAGCTTGAGCAGTTAGAATGTGATACAGCTGCTCACTGGCTACATTATTTAATCAACTGAATTTGCAGGTCACAGTACGGCCCAGAATGCACCCCACACACAACCCCGCCCTTCTGTTTGTCTATGCTGGCAGAGAGTACGCCCCAGTACACACAGTCCCTGGATGCATTCTGGCAGGCCCAGTGAATCATCTTCCCGTCACAGGTGGAGGAAATACAACAGCGGGATTGGCAGTCCAAAGGTGGCGTCTGGCCCCACTGTTGAGTGAGGTGTTTGGCTCAGTTTCTCTGGAAATGAGGATGTCACATGGAGGTGGAAACTAGTTGTGCAGCTTTTTTTGTTGTTATTGCCTAACCCAGAATCGTGGCAAATGTGACGCCGTAGAATCAAATAATTTATTCGTAAATATGCATTTTCAAAAAATATCTTGGACTGGTCTCTGCATACACAGTGGTATCAGTCCAAGTTTTGCTTGTATGTTGGTTTTACTTCTGGGGCCTTTTCATCTCAGCTCTTGTGAGAAGGCAAGGCCTGTCGATCAAAGGCAGGATCCTCGGGGCCAACAGGGGCCCCTGCACGAGCAGCAGATGTTACACATGTCTGTTGGTGCCTATCCTTATTTAACCAGCCCTGGCTAATGGGCCCCGCCAGCGAAGGATGCAGCGGATCACTTTTCCTTCTCCTTTGTGTGTGAAACATGGGACAGGAGGCGCAAACGGCATGGATATCTTGTTCCTCCGTGTCACGCTCATTGTTCTCCTCGGTGGATTTCTGGCTGGAAAAATCCCTCTCATACTAATTGGGTGTGAATGAAACACTTGTGCGTGCCTGTTGTCTACAGCAGAGTGCTGCACTCAGGCCAATGGTGTAACAAGCCAAGAGAGCCAAGGAAGGGGGCATAAGGAAACTGGGTGTGAGATTTATGGGGACGGACAGGGGTAAGAACAAAGATGCAGCTATCATGTTTTGAAAGATGCAAGGCAGCGGAACTGCCCGATGGTGTGTGGGAATAAATACGACTGATTTGGAAAACAAGGTAGTCAAGTACAAAGTGGACGTGGGTTGAACAGACAGAGCCAGCTCAGGCCCAGGCCCAGGTTCCCTCCTCTGACAAACGGGAGATTGATTGAGAGATTCGGTGCAGCCTAATTGTGCTGTGCCATCTGCCCAAGTTACAGAACCTGCCAGGCATGTGACACTTTCCAACAGGCTCACTGATGAGCAGATGTGTGCAGGAGTGTGTGTGTGTGTGTGTGTCTGTGTGAGTATGTGTGTGCTTATGTGTGTGTTTAAGCATGTCCGTCTCCCTTTACTTTGTGATCACATCTTTTTTAGGGGAGTAAGACGAGAGACGGTCTTGAATTACAGATGGCATTGTGGAAGTCACTAAATTTTTCTTAATCGTCTAAATGTGCTGTATTTTTTGTAGTCTTCATTATTGCTATGCTCCATCAATTATTGGAGTGGTCATTGTTTCGTTCGTTACATTGATGAAATAGTCTGACTAACGTTATAGCCATGGAAGGAATTTCCATAAATCAATCAGACATTTCTCTGTCATTTCCACAGTGCAACGTGTCAGCGATTGAATTAACAATAGAAACAATGGAAACAAAGACACGTAGAAAACATGCAATACTGATTCATTCCATATGCAGTGTTTCTCAACCTGCTTAAAAGCACCTGATCAAATCCCACAGGCATTTCCCATTTTAGTTAAATCAATCAGTCCACTGAGGTTAGGCATTTGTATCATAAAATGAATGTTTTGGAATTTTAAGGAATGTGCTCATAAAGAAAGTGGCATAATGTATATAGATTCAAACTAAAACGGTTAAATATCACATTAATCCAGTAAACTATGCTAAGATTATACAAATAAAAAGCCAATGTCCGATTTAAAAGAATCAATTACAACATTCATAAATAAATCATCTGATTCTCTTTAATGTCTCTAGAAACTATAGGAGAGAAAAAGATGTTGACGGTGTGAAGGCTGAAATATCTCCGTCTTCAATCAGACGCTGGAGCACGAGGAAACAAGGAGACAGAAGCTGTTCCGCTAATGAAGCCATGTTACACTGCTCTCTACTTACAGATACAAATACCTGATAGCATTCACCTGATATTGGACACCTTTGTCTCATCAAAGTGGGATGGGAGGGGAGGGGAGCGAACACTGGCTTAGCAAATAAGGTAATTGCATTTGCATATCAAATTAGCGGCGACTGTCCCGCTTCTGCTTTGTTGGAGCAGGGAAATTGATGTCCTCACACGCTCTCTGAATAAAAGACCTCTGGGGTATCAGAGTTGCACATTTTCCTTTTTATTGCAGTGTATTACTATATGGTGTATTCAACATTGTCCATGTCCTTAAAGCTGATTTATTTCATTAGAAATATTTAGTTCCCTTCATGCTCATGGGTCGCCCCCTTATAAAATCCAGCCCAACTCTATTCTTCCCCCATGAACATTTAACAGCTCCATTCGCCAACGTATCAACCGACAGCCAGGAGGGAAAAAAACAACAAACAAAAAAACGCATGGAATCCTCATAAATGTCCCACAAACTATGCCAGCCTCTGAAAATGACAGTAAAGTAATCGATTTTTAATTTATATTCCCGTGCAGAGATTTCACAGAGATGGTGCAGTGTAGCAGACAATGTTCCAAAAGTCTTGCTGTTGACGCGCTCAACACTTTTACATCAATAACTTCAAACATCGCAAAAGTAAAAAAGGATGAAGCTGGTGTCAGATCTGTGTCTTTCATGATTTTCCGCCGCCCCTCTATCTTCTCTCTTTTCCTTGATGTCGTCACCGGCGACAGGGGACATTGGCATGTGTTTCATATTCTGCATACTCATATCCCTAAGTCCCTCTGGTGATTATTATTCAGTAGATGCACTGTTTGGCACAAGGACAAAAGTTTGAATAATTTATGCAAGGCCGTCATCAATTTTTGAAAAATGGCCCTGGCCTTTTCGCGTGCTTTTAACTAAATAGATGCACTTCAGCTTGGACATAAAACGGCCACTCGGAAAAGAGGAAACTTTATTTATATCTTTACGTAAACTTTGAACCAACGCTGCCTGAGAAGAGTTGATTCGGGTTTGCTAAGTCCAGCTGAAGCAAATGTGTTTTATTTGTCCTCTTGAGCTGGCTATAAACATATATATATATATATATATATATATATATTATATACGGCTCCCGTTGGGATAAAACCACTATATGAAAAATTCAAAAATAATAATAGCACAGAGGCATCTTCTGGAGGAGTCAGCTTCCCAGACTAAGTATTTGGAGATGAGCAAGGGATGATACACTTCCTCTGGATGTGTCCCTGAGGGCTCCCACCTGACGAGTTATTTCCAGCCTGGTGCTCAGAGAAGGTGGTCCACTGAGAGAAAGAGAGGGGGAGACTTTGTTACTACTCATCCCGGGAGAAACTGTTCTATATTTACTTTAATGAAGAAGAGGGGGGATGATGTAAATAAACTCCCCTTTTATTTTGAAACCTCCTCCTTTGTCCGCATAATACCATTCTTCATCATTTCCAGCCCTAATCCCTCTTGTAAATGCGCTCCCCCTGCATTGTCTACCGGTTTGGATTTCAGTAATCTATGTGCTGGACATTTTAATCCGGCCACGTTGCCAGAATGAGTAAAGAAGAATGTTGGATATAGTTTTACCGGCTCCTTTTGTTGAAAACGGAAAGTTGGCACTCGTCCCGTAATTTCTAAATAGGCTGTGTTTAGCGGACAGGAGACCATTATCCTGAGTTCTAAATCTAAACAGCCAAGATTGAATAATACACTTTTTGGCCTCACTTTCAGTCTCTGGTGATTGAGTATTTAAAAAGAAAAGGGATGTTTATCTCTTCTCATCCTTTGTTTTTCCACTTCTTACTGAAAGGTGTATTTCTCCTATCTCCCATTTTTGTCATTCATGTGGACATATTTCAAACTAAAGACAAATAGTAAAGGTGCAGTGTGCAGAATTTAGAGGTATCTATGGGTTATGTTGTATGTTGCACCTTAATGCCTATCATTTCCCGTTTCCCTCCCAAGCTCGTAGGTGAGCCTTTTTGTATCAAAAGGTGAGCCTTTTTGTCATTTCCTCCATAGACTGGACCTGATGTCAATATAAAGGGTTTATTTATTAAACAATTATTATAACAATAACTCATACATTTAAGTATAAAAACACTAAAATATCAGTTTGATTATTATAAAGTGTGCACACTAGACCTTTAATCAAGATCTGTTTGGTTGAATGACATGTTCCTCAGCATGTGTAACGGCTTTAATTACATATGGAATATGTACAATTCTGATGTTCACTATGCAGCTGCTCCATAGTCCTTTCAGCCCAGTCAAATGACATATGTTTCCAAGCAGAGCGAGCTCATCAGCTTTCATTACTTCTCCCTCCATGCAGACTTAGTTCCCATTTAAACCTGCTGTTAGCATCTGCGGAACCAATCAATACGCTGGCAGAGTGTGATATTTGCTTGATAACTCGCCGAAAAAAAGTAAATCTCCTTTCTCCAAGAAAGTTGCTTGCTGCCGCCGATGACAGTGAGGCTGGATAAGGACGAGTCCTTTGACCTTCGAAGGTGAGTCTTTAGGAGGATGAAGGGAAAACGAGAATTAATCAGTGACTCTGACCGTTTGCTGTGAAAACAATGCAGGCCAGCGATGCAGAGATATTCAAGAATGGCTCACTAGTTGTGTCCCTGCCTCCTTCTCATTCTTATTCAGAAGGAAAAACAGATCGATGTGCTTCACTTGGTTAGGGGACCCACGGGATGTATTACTTGTCCGTGACAAGAAGCTCCAAAGGCCGGGTAGCTGCCAAGACGTGACGATGCCAGGCACCATACCTCCGACTTATCTCGGCGAATAACCTGACCTCCAGAGCGGCAGGATTTTACATATTAACGTAGAATGATATTTGTGCACCGTCTTATATCCCACTTATTCTACAGCTTCCGTCCGATGTGTTGTCAGATTTTCATGCCCGATCGTTTATTAGCGCGTACAAGAACTGGGATGGAGACAGTGATGGAGGATGCTGAATACTCATCTATGCCTTTTCTTTAAGGCTAAGATAACAAGTGGCTTCAGCCATAGATTCTCATATACTGTACTTAGCAGATCCACTATAGTGAGGTTTTTAGGACAGGATGTTATGCCTAAAACATATAATTAAAGGTGCAGGGTGTAAGATTTCGGTACATTTTAGTCACATCTATCTGTAGATAAAAAAGGTATACTGGACATGTTTACGGATGTATAATCATCTGAATGCATGGCATTTGTTTCACGTTACCCTGAAATGAGCCCTTTTGTCTACATTTACATCAGGAGTGGGCCCTCTCTAATGGGGGCCGCCATGTTTTTTTTTCTTACAGTAACCCAGAGCGGCCACACAAAATAGCTTCTGAGCTTTAATGGAAACCAAGGGATACCGTAGCTTTTCTTGCATGGACAAGGGAAGGGTGAAGTGAGGGATACAGTCCGCAACTTCATCAGTAGATGTCAGCAAATCGTACACACTACACCTTTAAGCTGTTGTTGTTTAAACCACAGGTCATCACCTCTTATTTGCCAGAGACAGCTTGAGTTTCCCTTTGTGAAAGTTATCCCTTTGTCCATGAGCTTACAGACAACACAGCTGAAAGGGGATATGAAGCCATATGGCAGCCCAATCCCCCATCTTCCTCATGCTAGAATTATGACTTTTACACCACTCTCACACATGCAGCATCATATGCAAATTAGAACAATTTAGCGCCCACAAACAGCAGTTGCGGTGTCCTGTCTCTGCCCGTACACTGCAGTGTGCTTTAGTTTCCTTCCCAGCTGCTTCAAGACGTGACCCGGGATATGTTCCCCCATTAGAAAACAATCACGGATAAATTGCTTTGCAGATGTATAACGAAGGGGCACAGTGAAAGACTGCAGGCGCCAAATAATTTCATTTTCAATTGTTTGGGAAATAACACATTATTAAATTTTAAAGAACCTGCGGGGCATTGCTGTGTTTATGTTGTTGTTTTTCTCCAACAAATCCAGCTGATGGTTTATACCATTGCTCTATGCAACACTTTGTTTCATGTTGTACCTACACAGATGTGCGTTCAGGCCCCCATTTTTATTTTGAAACATGAGCCGAGTTTAAGACCTCGGCTTAATAACGGCACTCGGTTGTTAAGCGCGCAGGTCGCGCTCATGATGCAGTGCTGTGCTTGATGAGAGTGAACATATACCTTGGCATGTACGCTTTGTGTGTTTTGATTACATGGCACTGACATATGATGAAGAGGAGGAGGAGGGCGAGAGGAGGAGGAAGAAAGAATAACTCGTGGTGGTAGTTCCTTATCGTGCAGGGCGTCAGTGGGAGTGTGAGTACTCAATCACAGTCATGATTTCACCCTGAATGATGCATAACCGGTGACCTTCTGCCAAGCCCCGCCCACCTTAGTTGCTGACGCTAAGCCGGTCTTTGTTTTTATGGAGTTCTGCAGGGACGATCCGTAAAACTCGTGTTTTTTGATTCGCTGAAACAAACCCCGCCTCCCTCAGTGTCTGTTGCTAGGCCTGTTTGTGTTTACATCTCTCGTGTGACGTGCATTGCATCGATTGCTATGTAGGAGTTCCAATAGTCATAGTGAGAAACATTTACATACTACTATACTTAATACCAGTAAAATCATTGGCAGCGGCGTTTATTCAAAATTCCTGAAGCAAACCAGCAACATTAAATTTGAACAAATTTAAATAAAACCTGCCATAAAATCATAATCACTTCAGTCCACTAAAAGGGAATTTATGCTTACAATGCACATTTATGCATGGACCGGTTCCAGCTTGCCTTATTCCCACGCTCACGCACACACACATGGCGTTGTCGTCGCCCCCTGCTGCCGCCGCCGTTTCCGCCTCCGTTCATTTTAATTTTTAAGGGGTCGTCAAAGAAACTGTCAGCATCAGCGCACACGGAGGAAATCACTCAAATACACTGAGTTATCGTGCCATTTCCAGCGCGCATTAATGCATGGATACGGCCTTGGATCGCTGAGGTGTGCCTCAATCTGAATAATGATTCGCAGAATCAGACCGAACAGAGGGCGTTTCTCTATTTCAATCCACTTAACGTGCATCCTCTCCGTTCTGGTGACAGGTCCCTAGGTTTCATTGGGAAAGTCATGTTGTTCTTACCTAAATTAAAGCCACATTGTGTTAGATTATATACAGTTCGACGGTGAAGAAAGTTACAGAAATAGCCCTTTTTTTCATAGGTTTCGAAATAATGACAGGCAGTGCTTATCCTAGTGTAATGTTATGCCCCTTTATTTTTCATCGCAGACTATTTTATCTCCCACCACCTTCCTCTCGGTATCTAATTTGTGCAACGACTAGTATCACTGAATCGCATTAGCCTCCTTGAACCTTGTTTTCCATAACGACTATTGTGAAAAATCCATCTTATTGTCTCATCATGGCTAAAGTGTAGTGTATGTGTACTGTGGGGAATCGCACACATACTGGGGGCCGTGCTTTGGCTGATGCCTGACTCAGCTGTGGGCAGAATGCGAGGTCAGAACAGATGCTACTTATATGCAGATAAGGCGATCGGAGCAGAAGTGATTGCGATCCACGCCAGTGGGCTTTTCTTTTTTCTCTTTTTTTTCCCCCCGACTCACAGCGTCGAACACAGTAAACAGAAGCGGAGCCGCACAGGCTGCCGTCATCAATCACCTCAGAGACTCAGTGGCTGTGATGTGTCAAGAAGATGAAAATCATGATTCTTAGTGATGGGGGTCAGGGAAGATGCAGGCGCCTGAGTAGAAGGCATCAGGGTAAGCTGTAGTCGGAGGAGGCGGAGCCATCAGAGCTTAACCAGCAGGGAAACTCGTTCCACGGACTGTTTACATGCGCATATCAAAGCATAATAATAACACATATCAGCCTTAGGGATGAAACAATAACTAGCCTCTTTATTAGGGATGATGTCATTGAATTATTCCAGGCGCAGATGGTTCTTTACATCACTATGTTTTACCTCAATCTGAGCAAACCTTTCTGATACTCAGTTTGGCAGATTGCCATATCTACATGTTTAAATGCATTGAATTGTTGCCCTGTGATTGGATGATTAGCTATTTGCTTTGCTTTTGCTGCATAGGGACTATTTTCAGACATGGTAGAAGACACATCTTAGTGAGTATACATTGTGAAAGCCTCTTTTTCATTACAATAAAAGAACATGACATTCAGTGCAAGAATGTTAGATGGTATTAGATTATATTAGAACAGCACACTTTTCCATCAACCTCTACCTACTTTGACAAAATTGCTTAAGATCAAGTTGTTATTGAGAAAAGCAAAGCCGGAGTATATTTTGAAAATATCTTAGTTGCAACAGCTTCGCCTCGGGTTTCTTTTCATTTGCCGTTTGTGTTTTAATCATTACTCAAAATTCCACCTCTCAAGTAAAATAGGCCCTGTGATACATCCGGTCTCATAATGATTACGCCGTTTATAGTTTTCATTTGACATCAGCTCCATCAGTCACATGAATTTTACTCCTCCCATTGGCCGCATTGCATTACTTATTTTTCCATCCGAGTTTTGGAAGTGTCTATCAAATTTGATGAAGCCTCTCAAACACAAGATGGTAACAGATTTTTAGAGGGAAGTCAGACCGTCCTGGGAGTTCTAAGTCATCTGTTAATCAGAGCCAGCCATAATTACGCTTGTTGTGTGGCACTTTCCTCATTTTCAGTCTGCATGCTCAGAATTGCCAGAAGTTGCCTAACTATATCTATTCTGAAAATTCCAGACATGAGAATTGTGAGGTTGGCTGCTGTTAAGATATTTCCTCTCCTTCCCGATGGACATATTGGATAATAAGTATGAGATCCACCAGTAATGTCCCGCACAGATGATGTTATTAGACTTGCCAGCCTGAGGCATCAGCTGTGTGTATTGGACGTCTGTCAAAGCAGAGTCCTCCCCTCAAACCCAAGGGGAGGACTCGAACCAACTGCTCTAGGAATTGCATGCCAGACTCATGGAGAGTCCCAAAGACCTCCGCTCTGCTCTGTGTCCAAGTCAAAAGAAAGATATTGGCATTGAAATAGACTCCTCGGCACTCATACTATAGAAGGAAGGAAAAAAATGACTTGGCCGCTTCGTTGGGGAATCAGGGTTGGTTGGATTACGAAGGGGCAGTGAGTGGGATAGAATTTCACGGTTTGCTTTAAAGGTGCACCCCCCCACACACACACACACACACAGCAAACACCACTCTGATGGCCTGTTGTGCAGGTTGAATAACATTCCAGTGTCGGATTGATACAGAAATGAAATGAGGAGAATGAAAGGAGAAAGGATGGAGAAGTGGAAAGCCCCCTTCAGCCAGGCTTTGGGCACCCCACCACAAGTATGTGATATACAGGGAACTGACAAGACTCCCCAGAAATGCAGTCAATATTTTTTTTCTGTCTGACAGGTTTGTGGTCCCGGATAATCAGCAATTCAAAAAAAACAACCTGTGTCTCCGCTGTGAGATTGACATTGGTGTCAAAACGATTCAACAGTGGCGCCACGAGTCGCCACGCAGTTCTCAGATTTTCTAAATGTACAACAAATGGAAACACAGGCGGGCATGAGGGCATTTCTGCTACTGACCTAAATACTAAAGTTAACATGGCAACACAAACATTGACACACGTCTAACCTTTTTAGTTGAATCACACCAAACACAAAATCATGTTGTTGAAAATTATAAGATCAGTAGATATACATAAGTAAAAATCAAATAAATGAATACAATTTTGTTTAAAATGATTTAATCATGGTTGCCAAAAGTAGGGACTTTCAATGCTTAATTTAATTAATTTAGTAATTGTTTTCTAAATCACTAATCTCAGATTTAACAGTACTTTTCATTCATCATTTTGGAAGAATAGTTGTGGAGTCACTTGTGTTTTCAGTTTGCTCTCTGCCCCATCCACAAACCTGGAGGAGACACAGTTGATGACCTGCACTGCTGCCGGCCACCAGGGGCACTATTGCGACTCTTTTGGCTTCACCTTTGTGGAATTGCTGTGTCATTTATCCTCGCATGCCCTTCTGTTGCGGTGATAGAGGAAATATCAGGAGATGTCTCTGATCCCTTTGATTCATCCTCCGGGTGCCATGACTGTCTGTGCAAAAAATTAATTGCGATCCACCCAACAGTTGTTGAGATCTTTAAGCCTGGGACCTGGAGGCACAGTGCTCATTCACAGAGGAAATATTTTCCCATCAATCTTATTAGTCTGAACAGACACCATAAAGATCCTTGATTGGGTAAAAATTACTTTGGCATGAAGAGCCCTAACTGAATGACTCGTCCTTAAAATCTTATTGACTAATATTTTTTGGCCAATTGAAATACAAGGTGCTCCCAAAGACCTCCCCGGCATTAATACGCTCAGTATTGACTGGTAAAAGGCCAATTCTATCAACCGAGAGTCTTGTGTTGTCCCGTTTGGCATAAACAGGAGGCAATCTCATTAAGGAGCCTGCGCTCCGAGTGGGTCTGCAGAATATCCACATACTCGGGGTGCGGTTCTCTGGAAAGTCAAAAGCAATTACTGACTTCCCCTCTTTCATCCGCTCTGTGGAGGGAGCCGAGCGTTGTTTGTGGCCGTGGCAGGAGTGGACGAATAACATTACACCAGAGTGCAATTAGGACTTGGAACTGGGTCACAAGTTCTGATGATTCTATTCTTTGTCGACTATAGTGTGTTTTATAGAGAGACACGGAGAGAAGCATAGAGAGGGCAAGGGGCTGGGTGGGAGAAGGGCGCGAGAGAAGGAATTGGATCATGTTTGTCCAAGCTCGCTCCATCTCCCACAGAGCATCCCGACTGCCAACAAACATAGGATATTACATTCTCAACAGAGGATCTGGGTGCAAACCCTGTTATTATGCTTTGCAGTCCAATCATGCCGCATTTGTTAGGCTTGCCGGGTCAATCCAAGCAATTTTAGTGCATTTTTTAATTCTTGCACTAAAGGCTGTGCACGCCACAGTGTCCGGTGTGTGTGTGTGTGTGTGTGTGTGTGTGTGTGTGTGTGTGTGTGTGTGTGTGTGTGTGTGTGTGTGTGTGTGTGTGTGTGTGTGTGTGTGTGTGCGTGCGTGCGTGCGTGTGTGTGTGTGTGCGTGCACCAATCACAGAGCCGTCCGTGGTCTGTTCCGCCTACTTTGACATTCACTAACTATCCCCCGACCCTTGTGTGGCTACATCACCCCGGGAGATGTCCGCTTTTAGATTTAGAAAGGTTGCCTGCTGAGTCCAACCCAAACACATTCTACCGCTCAGCCAAGAGACACAGGGCAAGGTCACTGCATGTTGTGTGAGTGTGCATGTGTGTGTGTGTGTGCGTGTGTGTGTGTGTGTGTGTGTGTTCCCACGCTGCTCTCCAAACTGTGTCTGAGTGCATAATAACAAAAAAAAGGCACACAGGTCACAGAGCATCCCCCCGCCCCTGTGTACTGCAGGTACTCATAGTTTAAGCTTGGATCTTTTCACAATTACCATATGAGTATTTCTATAATGGATTATACTCGGATTAATTTAATTAGTTGTTGCTGCCTCGCTATCTGGCCTCACTCTCACTTATGGAACGACCAACACAGCGTCGCCACAACCCACTCTTCGTGGTCCCCAGTTCACCTCATTAAATCCCCTGTGATTGCAACATATTTTGCACTTCACACCAAAATCTTTAATGACTTGATTAGAATTACTCAGCATCTAGTGCAATTAACTTTTTTTGTCTTCTAACTAGTACAGCATGAAAGTCTGAGCTGCTGAGTCGTATTATATAAGTGCAACATTAGCCGGTCTTTATG
Source organism: Chascanopsetta lugubris (assembly GCA_016785325.1). Lineage (NCBI taxonomy): Eukaryota > Metazoa > Chordata > Actinopteri > Pleuronectiformes > Bothidae > Chascanopsetta > Chascanopsetta lugubris. The sequence goes on along the minus strand of JAFBJT010107418.1, from coordinate 85,616 downwards.
CGGCAGTTGGCTGCTGAAAAATAGATGATACAACCAAAGGATGCTGGAAATACCAAGCGCAAACAACTTACAAGGCAATTAGCAAGTCGTTTTCAAAGAGGTCACTATTATTTATGTAACAGAGATCCCTTTCTTTTTGTGTGTGTGTGCTCAAAACACAAAAGAAAGGTTACTTGATATTCAGGGGGCATTCAGATAGAGGTTGACACAACCTTAGGTGCCCCTGCTATCTCATCGGTGGTGAGACCGGGCACTTTGAGGCCAGCCGTGATTTGCCAGGCCAGAGAGCATCTGCCACGACAAGAGAGGAGAGTATTGCTCTTTTTTTCCGACCCTATGAGGATGTTTGCCCAGATCAATCAGACCTTCATTATAGAACTCCTTTCTATACGCGTCTGGGGGGGACCCCACAGCTCCTGTGCCAGATCCCCGCGTTCCTCCCATACTTTACTCAGCAGGCACCTCTTACCCCTGGCGTGGAAAAACAAAATGCCCAATTACAGATGATTATCTCTGAGCATTTTGTGATAAGTCGGACGTGGGGGGGGGTTGCGGAAGTGTTTGCAACTAGCCGGGCGTCTCGTGGTGACCCGAACCATAATGATGCAGAAATGGCTCATAGGATCCTCGGCAGGCCCAGGGTAGCTGTTCTACCAGCACTCTGGAGGTTTTCACAGCAGTCTGCGTGCGCCGACACTCAAGTGCAAGAAAAACCAACTGAAGTTGTTTTGTTTTTTTCTCAATTGAGAAAATGATTTTACCGTTATGTTTACTACATTCTCCCCCTCCTCCACATTTGAACTTTTCAATTTGCAGGTGAGAACGTCCAATACATTCACAACCTCACTCTCGCTCACAGATCGATCACCTCAGAACCGGGTCACAGAGGTCTCAGCGAGAAAGGCTCTCTCTCGCTTTTCATTTCAGCATTTTGTAAAAAGCTGCTTGAAAAAGCTACCAAGAAAGCAATTCACCGTGGTGACCCCTGACCCAGCTCCCCCGCTGCCACTCCCCTGTGTCAACTATGTGTAGTTGAATATTTACCTTTTAAACACCAGCGCAGTAAGAGTGTCCAGTCCTGGCCTCAGAGAGCGCTTGAAGTGTTTGCTCAGTGTTGTTCCCTATGTTTTCTCACCCTTTCTTTAAATGCTCATCATTCACCTCCTCGCGCAGGTCAGAGCAGGATGGATAATGAATAGGAAAACCATTTTTCTCCTGAATCATTTGTACTATAGCATTTATGAGTTCCCTTTTAAAACCCAGACTCATTCATATGCACTTCTTTTGAAAGACCTTCAAAAACCTGCACCTCAAAGGTAGAGGAAAAAAAAACCCAAATGACAAAAAGATAAGAGTTGATGTCTGTAAATCAATAACGTCTGGTAACAGAGCACGCCACAATTTATGGCTGCATTGATTATTTCCTCATACTTTCATATTGATGCTCCTCGCACATTAGAGGATCGGGACATTTCACACAATAATAGGCAGAGCAGCTTTTCGACAAAAGATGTTTTGACTACCGCGTCAAGTATAAAAGGAGCCTAGAAGTGTCGGCAACGTCGCAGTGAATCTCCTTTCAGCCGCCACGCTCATAAATAATGCTGTCACCGTGTCCCTCGCCGGGAGCACCTCATTATATTAAGATAGTGTTTTGGATATATATTTAAAATGTTGTCATGTAAGGGTGAAATGATCTCAGCGAGACGAGCGGAGTCGGGAGTGATTTGCTAATGTGTCGCCTTTCATTTATATGTATGAATTGAGTGGACATTGATGGACGTGTGTTCCTTTATACACACACACACACACTCTTGCATTCTCTTCAAACCACTGGGTCCTTCTGACCCATCCACCGGCACCACCACCACCACCTCCCCCACTTCTGCCTCTAATTGAGCTTTGAGTAGAGTCCAGGTGGAACCCATTTCAATTCCCGACGGCCGTGACCACTGTGGTTGCCTGCGACACAGCCGTACCTCTCGTTTCCAGACCATTTACAACGTATTCTTGCCACCAGTAATTCTCCTGCTCCAATCATTATGCCACCTAGACACACCATAGCAATTTGTGGTAAAAAAACACCAACAGAGACATGCAGGAACCAGATGGAAAGCAGAATTAACATCCTAATCAAGTCTGTATGGAGTGCACGGACCATGATGCCTAATGCGCGTGTTGAAGACGTGCGCCACATTCACCCTTTCAGCCAGGGATGCTGCTGTGCAATGCATGTTTTAAGATTTCATTATATTCCATGTACTTGGCTCAGCATCAGATAATGATATTGAAATGCATGCGCCATTGGGATCAGTGTTATTGACATTGGAATTTACTGTAGCCCTGATTCAGAGGCTGAGCTGAAATTGCTGTCGTTGTTTGTCTGTGTGTGTGTGTGATTGTTTTCTCCCTCCTCAAATCTGGCAGCGAATGAAGTGTCTATTGGAAAATTATGCAAATGTAGTTATGGGGGGGGGACAAAATGTTGGGAAATTGAGACCTGAAAACGTCAAAACACAAATTAAAAAGAAAACTAAATGGAGGTGCACTCTGGGCACATGCCCTGCGAGCATGGCCCGGCCCGAGCTCAGGCTGTGCTGAAAAGTGATAGCGGTAATTGGAAAAGCGGCCCAGTTCGTCTTTGTCTCACTCCTGAAAGGGTGTGGCCTATATTGTGTTTCTTTAAGCTTTGTTACACATAGACACGCACCGCTTTGTGTGGCTGGTGTTAAGTTTAACCAGGACAGCAAAGGAAATAATCAGACAAGGCTTTTGAATGGTTTCAAGGTTATACCAAATCTTCTTCTGCCCCAAGTTTATTTATTTATTTTCTCTTTGTCTAGGTTTATAAACCCCTTGTTTGTAACCATCCTCTGACCATAATGGTCTTTGTCAGCCTAATCGTCATCTAATTTAAATACTTCTACAAATAACTCTCAATTTATTCATCTAAAAAACACCATTAACAACAGGTTGTACTGATATCCTTTACATGCAAAGCAGCCATAATATACTATAAATAGATGAATGAATGTATTTACATGAAGAAAACTGATAAAACAAATAAAAGTAATAAGACGATAATATTGCATATAGGACAAAAAAATTTCTGAGTTAAAAGTAATAAAACATGGAACGAAAAATGGCAATCATAAATATAAGATTAAGAATACGTTAATATACGATATTTGTTGCTCATAGGACTTTCTTGACTTAGGCTCTGTATATTTGCTTTGTTGTTATATGCTTCATTTGAGATTTCAATGCCTCATTCATAGTGACCGTAGTGTGGTTCTGCAGTCGGAGACGAGCCATACACAGCAGCAATACATAGTTGAAAAACATTGGAATAAATCAAACAAAACGTATCATATCCGATACAAACAGAAAATTGATGAGATCAAAAAAGTGCATGTAGTATTTGGTATCAAGTGGTTTTCAGACAACACTATCACAGCCATTGCAAATCATGTAATCAAATTTGTGTTGAAAAACACGGTGCCATCCATCACACTCATCACCTTGTCTGCTCCCGAAGCCTTTATCCTGGAAAACCGCTCATCCTTCGAAAACATCAACAACAAAGTGATGCGGTTGTCTGAACAGAGCTCCAGACAGTCTGTACCTGTGATGCCACAGAGTTTAATTTCTGTTTCTAGTCTCCTCCCTGTTTTATAATGTGCATTCTGCCTTTTATCTCTCATTCAGAAATAATGGGGAAGGAAAAAAAACAAAAAACAAAATCAGGCCTGGCCACATAATGACTCGCAGTGTTTGTGGGCACAGCATGTCGATTCCCTCCGGTGCATGATTAATGGCCCAACAGGTAACGTTGTCATGGTACCCTGCCCACCTGAAGCCGCTATGGCAACAGCGTTGTGAGGCTGCATTTGCTCACTCCACAATTCATGACCTTCGTCTATCAGCCAATATTCTTTCTCTTCACTCACATCTTTATCTGGCTCTTTTATAGTATTCATCCCCCTAATCAATTGTATCCATCTTTCTCCCGTCCGTCCTCCCACCCTCTCGTCCTTATCCTTTAGTCTTTCAGCGATTCTTCATAGTCCGCTGCTGTTCCCGTGCGCTGGCCTGCCTTATTACCCCGCCTTTTCCTGCCTCCCTTCCCTTTTGTCTGGGATCCATTTGTGTTGCATTAGGGAAGATATGCTGAGGGGGGAAAAGAAAGAGGGAAGACAAGGAGAATGGATAGTGTCTGAGCTTTTGCATTATAATGGAGAACTGTCTCAGGGCTTATTCGGCCTGCCTTTAAATGATGCATCCATCTGCATTCATCCGCCCCGCTCAACGTCCGCTCAGGCCTGCCTGCTTTTATATCTCCCCCTCGTGGGAGTGCAACCCATCGCTGCTCCTAATGCTTGTGCACTGTTAAATATTTGTCATGGTAATGTTTGTTTTTCCAGCGCGTTTTTCTATTGTATGTACAAGTAGTTTCCTCTAATGGACTGTGTTCCCATTGTCTTGTAGTTTGGAGGTGTTGTGGTTGTCAGCGCGGCGCCTTTGTGTGCACAGAGGGGAGGAGGGACTGTCCCATTATTTAACCCCTGCCATCAGTCACACTCAACAAGCCTATCATATAGGACCATTCAGAGACTGTGCAGGCTAAAGTTAGTGCCATTATCTGCCTGTCACTGGCTAGCTGTGTCGGGGTCCCCTGTGGAAAACCGATTGTATGAGTGAATGCCTTGCTGCTCACACCGTCGAGTTCCGGGGATGCACACTCGCGGCGTCTTTAAAAGACCACTCTCCATTTACCTGCAGCGTTTCACACCTTTCCACCCGCATTATAAAAATGTGATTTCGACTCGTCGGCCACGTTTGGAATTCTAAAGTTTGGCCCCACCGTTTTGAACCCACAGGCAGGGGTTTGGAAGCTTGACCATGTGGGAAAAAACGGGAACCTTTATGGATCATCACTGTTTTAATCATCTCTGCTCATATCCTAACGTTTTCCGAGTAAGTGGCCTTTAAATCAGAGTGTATGCAGACTGTGTGCTCAATTAATATTCGTCTTATATGAGACACTTCATTTGCATGAACACACTTTGTGTCTCATAAAAATTAGCAGGCCCTCCCCACTGCTGTGATAAACATCTGGACATGAAACAGTTTAAAATCAAAGACATGGCGCTTAACCCGGCAACACAATCCTGCTTCATTACATAGTGTTACGTGGGAGGGCTCGAAGCAGGCGTGACGACTAATATCATTCTTAGTGCGCCCTCATCAGATAACAGGCGGGATCAAGTTTCGCTTTGTTGCAGCAGCTTTGTGCGGGACAACTCCGGATTAATGGGAATCATCTTTGGTTTCCGCGGGTCAGGAAGTGACAGATGGAGGAATGGCCCCAGGTGCTGATGTGCATCAGTGCAATGGCTCTATCGCCATTCACATTAGCATCACAAAGATGAGAGCACATGTGATGAAATCCATCTCCAACGCTAAAGTCGCTTTGAGTGGCTTGGAATGAGACCCTTTAAAATAGTGTTATTGATGTTATATAACATCAATATTTATGATGTCATCCTACGCACTAGACCTTTTTTAAAAGGTAAAATAATAGATGTATATTACAGGTTTGGTTGATCACTGTAATTAAAGGTAGGCGATAGTATAAAGGGACATGAAAGGAAAATGCCACCGAGGTACATATAATATGGGCAATATTACAATAGGAAGAAGCAGGGTGGTAAAGTGGGTGGTCCATTGGCAGTTTGAACCCCTCAGCGTGTGCTGACTCTGGATCCCTATTGCACCTGAAAGAAATGTTACACGACTATACATCATTTGCATTCCCTTTAAGAACCATTTCATGGTAATACTGGATTCACAATACATTTCACCAATGTGATAAAATACCACCCACACTTCTATTGTTGCTTATGTTATCATACTCTGTGTATCACTCAGACAATAGAAACTATTCAGTGTGTACAACCAGGACTGATTGAACGGTAAATTACTATGCACTGCAGCACGTTGTATTTTGCATAAGGATAATGATTAAAATCCACAGAACATTTAAATAAAAATTAAAAAGCTCAGCAAGTGTCAGAGAATAAGTACTCACAGCATTTGTGAACACTCGTCAAGCAAGGACAGGGTTCAGTGAAGCCGTGTGCAATGAAGAGACGGGGATTCAAATGCAAAGTCATTGCCGTGTATTTAAATATGAAAATGGTGTGTAAAGACAATTCAAAACAACTGGGGCGGTGTGTTTTACCTCTGTTAAACTCTTAGAGTTTGAGAGAAGACAACTTGTAAAATGTCTTTGATTGTAGAAATCATCCTTTAGTGATGATACTATGTGCTGTGTGATATATTTTCCCCTATAGAGTTGATTTAATTCTTCAGCTTCATCTGGGGAGAATTGTTTAATTTCAGGTGTTGTATCACACACAAAGTCGCAAAGCATGACATCAGACTGTAACACAACAGTGTAACACGTGGATTAGCAGGAGCGTGCTCTCGAAATCAGATCATCTGGAGGTTTTATCGTAAAACGAGCAAATGCAGCACCTTTCAACTGAGGTGTTTTTGTTATTGCTCTCCAAAGACGAATTAATGTGTTTAATTTATTATAGAATCCCACATGTTTTCTGTGGCCTATTTACTCTTAAAATTCCTCAGGAGCCCCCTCGCCCTCGCCTTAATTTTACATCCAACTGGAATCAGACAAATTGGTTCCACTTCGCTCATCGCTCCTTTCCTCCCATTCGTCTATTCCCTGCTCCTCAACTTCAGCTTTCCCCTTCATCAGCCACTGCTCCCACTGCCTGTATCACCCAGTTGTTTTCATGCTTTAACTACACCAATGAAAAAAAGCCAATTAATTAAAACTGTCACTTTTCATCTTGGCCCATTGGCACGCGCTACCATCACTTAAAAAAAAAAGAGCCAAAAAACAACAACATCGCTGATTAGAAAAAGTTGTTCTGCGGGAAAAGGCGAGGCGGTAATGAAGTAGTCTCCTTGATGTGGCTGAGAACAGACGGTGATGTTGCCGCTGCCGCTAGGCCTGCTAAATGTTGGCCATCTTATCTAAGGGAGTTATCCTAAATCCCCCTCAGAACAAGTACCCTTGAAACGTCAGCACCATAATGTATCACAAGGATCCTTCTGGAATACAAGACAAGTTGGCAATGCCGGACCGTACCGCTCTGTCTTCCCTACCTTCTCCTTTCTCCTCTTTTTTTTTATTTTTATTTTTTTCTATGTGTCACTGAACTGGATCCAAGCCTCCTCTAATAAATATGCATTTTATGATGTGTTCCTTTGGCGGCTTATTGCAGATCCTTTACCTGAACTTGCATGTTTAGAGAGAGCAAATAACCAACTGTGATAGTGAGGTGTTCCTCATTTCATGTGAGCATTCCCATAGAGCACTAAGGGTGCAAGCGGTCACTGCTTGCAGCTCTGTTTACACGTTTAATCTGCTGAGTTTAGATTCCAGCATTTCCCTGCACACCTATGTAAAAGTGACAGCCGATTATGACACGCATGTACATGCATCAATCTTTTAATCAGAATGCCCCGCTGAGATTTGTGTCCTTCCATGCATCACGCTCACGTAGAGCAGACCTGTCACCTCAGTGTAATTTCTACCTCCATCATGAGGCCATGCTCGGAACAGGCGTGGTCATTGGGCACCCACCAGAAAGCCAATTAGCATATACCACCTCTTTGGCTCAATTGGATCCTCCAACTGAAGCACATCTATTCCATTTATTTATTTTTACGTTAGTAAAGCTACTGTATTTGTTTGTTTGTTTTTTTACCACAGAAATCACATACATTTTGTTGTGCATGTGCCTCATTTTCCTTTTGTAGCTCCATCTTGGATTTAGAAATTTTTCCACCAACCTTGCCTCCAATTCTCCTCCTCAGACTCTGTGTTTGAGTGCGATTATCTCGGGAATGATATATTTTTGCTGTTTTGGTCACAGGACTCGGTGCATCTGATTTGATGTCACATGTAATTTCGCTCTCCGCGCGGTCTGTCGGGGCGTTATATCAAAAGTGTTATTCACTCGCAAGGAGATGGTCTCTGATCACATGGGCTCATTCTCACTACTATTTAAAACTCTAAAAAACAACAACAACAACAACCTGAAATGATGTACGATGCACAAACAAGGAGAAAAGACAACAGGCACAGGTGGTGATGTGGTGATGGGAGTGTGAGCTCTACTACTGATGAGGACACTGACCTTTGAACTCTCGACATTATCCTAATCGACTGATTATGCAGAGACGGATTGTGTCACTGCCCTTTCTCTTAAACCCATTAAACTCTCCTGCCCCAAAAAATCTGATTACTCTAATCTGGGATTTTGGAATTGGGATTAAGAGCTAGATTGGAATCGTACTCTCTCTCTCTCTCTCTCTCTCTCTCTCTCTCTCTCTCTCTCTCTCTCTCTCTCTCTCTCTCTCTCTCTCTCTCTCTCTCTCTCTGTCTCTCTCTCTCTCTGTCTCTCTGTCTCTCTCTCTCCTAAAGCGTGCACAGACACAGGCAGAATAACAGGGAGGCTTTTTAATTGTTTTGCTCGAGATCAATCTTCCACTCGTTTGTTTTTTGAATAAACAGCAACCAGGTTGTCTTACATTGGAATGGACAGAATATGGAGCACGTGACATCAAATGCACAGGGATGATATAGTGGACGGTAGCCCTGCATGTGCACTCTATGACCTGTATCATTTTCAGAGATTATAGTTCTGCAGCAGATCATGGCTGATGGTGGATAAGAGGAGGGTTTGGGGGGGCGGGGGGCAGTGGCCTGAGCATTAAAGCTCTCTTAACCTTAATATCATGATATTATTTCAATCTTTCATTCTTCGTCAACTGCATTTTCTTGACACTTGTAAGACTTTTTTCACACACCATATTTTGAATACTGACACATAACCGAGTGTTGATCTCACAGTAGCTGTGAGCTGACGCCATGTGACTCACAGTGCTGCTCGCTCTCCGCTAACTAGCAATAGTTGAGCGATGACTTCATCCGGGGTCAGGAGTTCAGCGATGACGGCGGTCCCACAGGCTCAGCGGAGGTCAGGGGCACCACCGGCTCATCCATCTCCCTTGTCCGCTCAGCCATCTTGGTTCGAGTGGAATTTTCGGAGAGACGCCTCCGAGCACAGTAGTCGTGTCTTCACAGGTGCAACATTTCAAACTGTGAAGTTGTGGCACATGCCCACAGGAAAGAGAAAACACCGCCGCGCTTCGTATGTCAATTACCATCAGGGCCTCGCACGGAAAACATACAAGGTCTGGACCACATATGTGCCGTGCGGCAAGATACACAACGTACCCAACTCACACTACCGATCCGCCGAAGCCTCGTGCTTCTTGTGTCTCCTGGTCTCTCTGTGGGAGTGATTTGTTGGAGAGGTGGGGGAGTTGACACGTCGATAAGCAAACCGCAACAACAAGAAGAATATACAAAAGTAGACTTTGTGCTTTGTGTGGCAGCCTTAGTGTTTGGGTGATCGTGCCCGCTGTGAGTTCAGCCGACTGGAGACTGAACAACTTGCATTGTGTCACACGACAACAACTTGAAAAACCCACGGCACCATAAGGAGCTTGCATAAGGATGATAAAACCACGGCGCATCCATCTGTTGTGTTTCGTACTGGAAAAGACGCACTCGTATTGTCGCCTCTTGGAGAGAGTCGTCTGTTAAGCTAACGTTTATGCCTTTTAAATTTTTTTTTGTCATGACAGAATTTGAAAGTGCATCTGGCGCCCAAGCAACGACAAACCTGAGATCTTGTGGGACGTGCGGCACAGTGGAGGGAGCCGTGTCACGAAGGAAACGAACGACCCCCATTCGGGCTCTTTGCCTCTTAAAGACCGAGCACTGAACTCAACTGGGACCGTCAGCAGGGGGCGGTAAGCGGAGGAGGGCGGCCATGTGGACCGCACGCCTGCTAGTCTTTGCCAGCCTCTTCGCACCAGCGGCTCTGGGTGAGTTTGGCTCATTAGAGCACACATACACACACACACACACACACACACACACACACACACACACACACACACACACACACACACTTGTGTTCTTGCGGCTGTGCAGATGTGGGCTCCCAACGTACCCCTTTGCATTTTAGTGACTGGCATGGTTCAGAGCCATATCACAACTCCATCCCTCTGCTATGTAAGTGCCAGCCTGTGTCAGCCAACAGCCATGAAAGCCTCTTTGAGTTTGTTTGTCTCATTTCCGCCATCTAGTATCTCTCTAATTAGCAGGTTTTCGACTCCCTAAACTCCCCGAAACTCTCTTTACTTCCACTCTTTTTCTCTTTTCTGCTTTCTTTGTCTGTGTACTTCTCAGTTTCTATTTTTAGATCTGTCCCTCTCCTCTCCCGTCTCTTGATCTCCTGGCAGTCGGAAATGAACTGAAATTACTTTCAAAAATTCATTAACACCATAGTGGCTTTGTGTTGTCTGTTTAGGATTTTGACAATTACAGTAGAGAAGGGGAGAAGACTTTTATTTTATCGTTTCACGCATTAGGATCTTGAGATTAATTTGGAAGGTCTTTTCGTTTTCCCACGTCTCTGTAAACGGAACCCGCCGTCGTTTTGCGGCGTTTCCCTTTGGCCTTCAAGTGAATTGTTTCTGAGGCAGTTTAAATGAAGTCATTTAAATTTAGATTAAAAGAAGTCAATGGTGGTGGTTGGGTGGTTTGTGCGTGCGCGTGTGTGTAATAGCGCATTCCTGTAAAGACGAGGACGGTTGGTCACAATCAAGTACAGTTTAGATGTAGGGAATGTTGGGAGTGGAGCAATGGCCCATAAAATGTTAATTTGATATGACTAAAACCATTAATGGGGGATTCGAAGCTAATTGAATTGCTTTTTTCTGCTGTGATATCTGCGGAACCGCCGCCGCCACCGCCATCTGGTGTTAATGAAAGTGCACGTCCCCAGCATTGTTAGTTTTGTGTTAATGCTCAATAGCAGGAGGTGAGCGGGTGGCGTTGCATCATGCATCTGTCTTTATAGAGCTTTATTGACCGGGGGATGAGGCATCACGAGGAAGCAGATTTAAGTGTAATCCTGCCCTGACTCTTTGTTAAGAAGTCAGATTAAATGCAGGCCTGACTCACTTCCGAATTGCATTGAACAAAAGGGCAGAATAGGATATTGGATTGGTTCCTCTGCTCACATGGTTCCCAACTGCAGGCACATTTTATGAACATGTTCTGCAGTTATCGTTGCAGTTGCTCAATTTTTTTTTACACCGGCACGACTCACCTCTGTGAGAGAACTGCACAGTCGCGAGGGTGTTGTGTTGTCATATAATCACTTCAAAAGCATAAAATGCTCTGTGCCGCCTCTAGTTATAGCTGAAGTGTCTCTGGGATCATATTGTGTCATGATGACACAAACACCAGAGTGAGGATCAGGCAGCACTTCTTTGTCTGAGCCTGCCCCGAACTCAGCGGGGCATCCTCATCCTGTGTTCTGAGGCCGACAGTAATGTAACGCCACATACAGCCCCTATCTGTTGCCAAAATAAATGTATTAAAGGTGCAATATGTAGGATTTGAGTTGCATGTTGCAGCTCATTACCTCTCGCCTTCTCCTTCCAAGTATGAGAGATAATGCAGACATTTATTTGAACTAGAGTATTTTCTATGGAAGCAGAACACCAGAAACATTGCTATGTATTCAGGTGATTGTAAGATATGTAAAACATTAAAGAAAAACGTCAGTACACATATTCTACTTTCTGTTTTTGATGTTAGAAATGGAAATAATTTGACCTACATCTTTCATGCTGGACCTTTAACATATCGGAGAGCTCTATGTCATATTAGATTTACTTACAAAGCATCAGTTTCATTTTAGTGCAGAGCAACTCTCAGGCCAGCATGTCCATACACATCAAATCCCATGAGTGTGCTATTGGTCTTAATTGCTGTGACCTCTCGACCTTCGGGTTGAGTGCTGTCCGCAGCAGATGTGTCAGTCAAACGGCGTGTAGCCATCTCTTTATTCTTCCATGTGAATCCTCCATTTATCCGTTAAAGGGCATTTTAGCCAGACATTACTCTTTTGATCAGAACCCAGTGTCCGTGGACAAACACCCAATTGCAGCAAAACACATATAAGTGCATCCTGGGATTAGAGAGATTCTTATCAAAGCTCTGTCAGATGGACAAACATGGACTATGGGACGAGCAGCCAATTAGAAAGTGTCACGGAGTGATGGATCTAAAGTGGTTTAAAGAAGACGAATGACTGAGAATCGCAGCTGGAATGTGTCTCACCATGACAGTCTGTTTATTTAAAGGACACCAGCTCTGTTTGTACATTTTTAGCCCATTTGCTACAAATCCATTGCACACATTCCTGCTATGTTACTTTTTGTATTGTAAAGAGTCAATTCATGGGTCGGAGCCTGCATGTCTCTAATTGATTTTAGCCTATGTCACTGTGGTATGCAGAGCGCCAGGGAAAAGAAACAATCATCAATCATAAATCCAGGAAAACGGTCATTTGCGGTGCATGCTTGATTTGTCATAAATGGGCTAAAATATGCAACAGCACCTGGATAAGACCTTAAACTCGTCACCCGGCTCCGTTATGCCTGCTCCCAATAATCAATCACTCATCGATCTCAAAGGAAAACATGGCATCAGACAAAGCCATTTCGTTTTTCCCGCTGTAGCCTAAGCCCTGAAGGGATGACGCTTAACTGTTCCAGGCCTGTTTGAACACCAGATTAAGTGGTTGACAGTTTCAAATAAATAAATTGTTATTAAGAGAGAGCCATCATGCAACACCCAGCGCTGACGCTGAAAGCAGAACACAACCAGATGTTGCCGGTGAATTGCTCCACAGCTGGGAAAGCTTTAGTGGGAATACCCCTGCCCCCCCAACCCCACCCCACAATGTCATTGTGCACGTTCCTCCCTGAGAATGTTGGAAATATGTACTCCGGGGGATGCTGGCCTACTTTTGGATCTGTAGTCCCTTTTGTCTCTATACAGTCACAGGCACAGGCATGCACACACATGTGCACGGATGAATGGAGTGGAACACAGGGACTTGCTGTGTTTCTGTTGACTCACATGCCAAGTTTAACATGCAATCATCACACACACACAGTGTTTGTGCAGTAACATGCAGCCATTTGCGCATTCCGATAAGCTCGGAGCTTGTGACCGAATACTCACGTCGACCTGCTCCCGTCTCATTCCTTTATTTGTATGTCAACACGCAGCCAAGTCCCTGACACTTTACACCCATCTGGAGAGAATGAGGAATATTTCTGGACACAGCAGAAGGATAAAAAAAAAAAAAAGTCAATGATGAAATACAGCTTAAGGAGCATTGGGGCCACGTGGGTGGAGCTGTGTGTTTTGTTTAGACGTGCGCGCTTTGCATGTCATTGCATTTTGCACGTCTGGGCCAAGCGTGCATGCGCGAGCGTGGCTCCGGAGATTAATAGAAGGTTCTATCACAGATGCTGTCACTGGGTCGAGAAATAGGTAAAATGTATCCTTGTCATTGGTTTTGGGGAGGCTGTGAATAACAATGGCGCCACGACTCCCTCCAACACTCTGACCACGCCTGAGCGCCACATTAATCATGCGTCTCTGCGCATGCAAAACGAACAAGGATGGATTTTATATTCATTCCGCTTAATGCCTCCCCATGGAATCAGACATGCAGCCGCTATAATAGATGGCGGCACACGTGGACCAATCCAGGAGACGCGGGCGTGACGTCTGACATATATTTTTCATGGTCAGACTCGAGAGTATACATCAAGGCTGGAAGCAGATATTGTCCTGCTTTTGGGGGGGGGGGGGGGGGGGGGGGTAGGTAATGAGGGATGGATGAGACATGGAGGCAGATGTGTGCCAGATGCTTCTGTTCATAACGTGTATGTGTGTTGGCTCATTTGTGTAGCTCAGGGAACAATGTCAAGTAAATGACGACTGTGCGAAAGAAAGCCGCAGCGTGAAACAACGAACAAAAGGCGTCCGTGTTGCTTTGTTCGCCCTTTTCCCCACATTGTCTACCGACGTACCTGCATGGCTGAACTGAATTCAGGCCAACATGCACCTTCCAATCACGTTGAGGTACACGACTTGCCAATATGCGCTGGTTAGCTTCATCCAACCCTGCAAGAGCATTACACTTTCAGCGTCACTCTCATTGTACCCCACTTAATTAATCTCCTTGTGCCAGGGCAGCAACTCCATCCGCCAAGGAATTGCCTAATTTGCTTAATTAATTAAACAAATGATTTATTTGAGCTCATATTTCAAAGTTCTTTGTTGAGCCCACTGAGGCATGTACTGTTCAGTTGTTGCCGTGAGAGGCTCCTTGAAGCATTAGAAATAAGTGGGCGTCGTAGTGGGCGGGTGTCAATCATTCGGTTACAGGCGCGGCATAATGTACAGGCGGATGCAGCACTTCACCAAGTATTCCATTTAAATTTGACTTTGAATTAAGGAATTAACTGTCAACAGTGTTTGTGTTTCATTAAGGTAAAAATAAGGGGACGATTGCGACGAAATCATTTGATTCTTGTGAGGGTAAACAGAAAAACAGTTAACTCGTGGATTAGAGCCGTTCTGTCACAATTAGAAAAGATACAGTCGTTATTTATTATGCGGTTCACTATGCGTCGGTGGTGGACGGATTAAAGGTACAGACGTATGCGGGAACCTTCAACCACCACCAACTCTTTTCCAGCGGATGTTGGTAAGTGCTTCATCAAATAAGTGTTGCTAGCAGGCGGCAGGCTTGCTATTTCAAATTTTTACAAAATCACAAATGTGTTATTGTCACAAAAACAGTACGTCATTGCACTTACATGTGTGAATGATTGCTCCACTTTGAGTTATGCCATTAATCAATGTTACAGGGATTTTGCACCAAAATTAAATCATGACCCATGCCCCATCCTTTCACTATGTGTCATGTAAATCTGTTTTTGCACTAACATTTGTTGTAATTCCAAAGCCAAATTGAAAATCGACCTTTAGGTGCCACCAGAGAAGGAAACACATTTGCGCACTAATGTGTTGTATGTGTAAGTGTAAAGTCTCTGGGGACCGCGAGCGCCTGGAGGATATCTGTAGGCACTCTGTCCAATGATTGTTGACTTAGTGGGGGACCGGCTGACCTCTCACACCGCTAGCACGGTGGAAAGGTCATTACTCACACTGGTATTCACACCGACTGAGGTTTGTGCATATGGTAATGAGTTTGACAATTCCTGACGCCGTCCCTCGGCTTGAAATGTGGAATGTGTTGCTCAAACTAGAGCAGTGTTTATCAAGGCGAGGCCGCCGAGGCTGTTAAGAGGCACAGACAAGAAGGGAGCAGCTCTTGTCTGTCGTGTGTCCCTGGTGCATGGTCAGTGCTTTCAATCTCCGATACAACGAGACAACAGAGTTAAATAAAGTCTAGACTCATGTATTTAATGATAGGGAAATGTATTGTTTTAAATGAGATATAGTTTTATTTTTCTACTGCAATTTTACATTAAAGTTTGATCTCAATGAAAAAGGCTTGGACGAAAAAAAAACACCTCTGGTATAATGCAGATTGCATTTGCCTTTATTATTATTGTTGTTTTTTCCCCAAGAAATGGATTTTGTTGCTTCATGAACACAGATAATGGTTTTTCAGTGATGGAAAAAAAAGCTTCATTTTTATACCCTACCCTGAGGGTGGCCTCCACAGCTGTCATTCGGATGCCAGCTTACTCCATAGCTCTTTTCCGAATGCTAATGTATTTGTGTACAGCAGCTCTGGTGGGCCACCTTCTGTTTGCATATGTGGTCCCATTTGAATCGAATCTTCAGATTAGAATTTTAAGTGAATAAAATAGCTTTGAAATCCAGTTCTTCCAGTTTTCCCCCTCTGCCTTCCACAAGGTGGCCAGGAACATTTTGAGTGGCGTTTGGCTCGGAGCTCACAAATCCCCTTCTCTTTTTATGTTCTTCCATAATGAGTGAAAAATCAATACCTGCTTGATATGGGGGAATAAAGAAATGGCCTTTGCTGCCCACGGCATCCACAGTGACTGCTTGACATTGCCAAATTGCTGTCAGAACTTGCAACCTGAGAGGAATGAATGACAGCAACATTACGAATGGCGGGGTGGGGTTAAATACTCGTGCATGTTTTATAGGTGTCTGTACTCGGACCCGTGTGCCTCTTCCAAATGAATGAATTACTCCGCGCTACACATCCATTCTGCCCGGTTGCAAGGGCATAATTTGGTAAGCACTGAATGATGTCATTTAAAGTGGACTCGCGGCTCGGGCCGATGGTGTTTAATGGGGACAGATATTGACAGCGGGGTCAAGTGGCAGTGGATGTTAGTTTACATTAGGCCGGGTTTTAATGTGCACATGCGCAGAAAGGATGGGGGGGGCACGTGGAGGGAGACTTTCTCATGGGGGAAAGACGGTGGGCGTGCAGTGCCACAGGGATTCAGACGCTGCATAGCGGCAGGGGTCAGGCAGTGTTTTTTGGGGGTGTGGGCAGAGTACGAGCGGCGGGAAGGGCAAACAGGAACCACGCAGAGAGACAACCGGGCGACCTGAGCTTTAGTCAATTTGTGAAATTAATTACTTTCCCCTAACGGAGCCACAGTGTGAGAAACTACACAAGCAGCATATGCTTTTATTTTCTTTTTCTTTCTTTCTTTTTTTTTACAGGCTCAGCGTGCAACATAAATCCGACATATCCCGCTGTGTGCACATGTGACAGATTTGAATTCTGATGACACAGTGAGAGTGTGCACACGATTACATCCTGCACTGGTATAGACACTACAGTGTTGCATATGCAAATGTGACAGCTTTATAATCACGGCCGAGGGTACAGTGGCGGTGTGAGTGAAGCATGGTGATGCCGCCCGCAGTGCATAATGAATTGTTTCTGCAGTAGCACATGACGACAACACCTGCCTACGGGCTTGCGCTATATGCTTTTTTTGACCAATTATTCAGATGAGGTTGTGTGTTTTTAATACAACAACAACAACAACATGGTACTAATGACATGCACTGGTGTTTATGTTTTCTTTTATGTGTGTTTGTGTGTGGGTGGTTGACGGCTTTCGATATAGGAGCTTGTTTCTCCGCGTGTCGACCTAGTTCAAGGTCAGGCTGGTAATTATTTTGTGATAAAATCACAACCACCAGCCTATCATAAGCATGCGACTCATGTTTAGCTAAGACTGGAAACAACTTAAATAAATTAATATATTTTCATAATATAATATCTGCTGATTTGTAAAGTTAAAGCTAGGAATACATTTCTTCTCAGCTCTGTAAACAATACAGGCAAGATACATTTAATGATGTGTAACCTTTTGTTCTAGTGTATGTTAAAGGCATAGCTTTACATTTCAGAATAATCATCTGAAGGGTGAGTTTTCAGGAAGAGTGCTGACTATGAAGTCAAGCAAAGACAGAGTAATAATACAGGGAATAAAATGTATTTTTTCACCATTTACAATATTTGTATTCCTGAGCACTTTCATTCCAATTATGTTGTACTACATGTTCTAAGTATAAGGGTACTGCCGGATATGCAGGTACACTTAAAATAGAGTG
Organism: Chascanopsetta lugubris; assembly: GCA_016785325.1. Taxonomy (NCBI): domain Eukaryota; kingdom Metazoa; phylum Chordata; class Actinopteri; order Pleuronectiformes; family Bothidae; genus Chascanopsetta; species Chascanopsetta lugubris. The sequence continues at coordinate 67,993 of JAFBJT010107418.1, read as the reverse complement.
ATTTCACGTTGCACTACCATGTTTTTTAAAGTTGCCTATAGGATTGACAAAGTGAGCATGTTTTGAGATCTAGTGGTAACTGACACATTCATGGGAAAGGTGAGGTGAGTGGTATGTCATGTAAGTTGTAAGAGGAGATATGCAAAAGGGGAGATTACACATTAGCCACAAAAGTGTATTTCACAATAAAAGTGAGTCTAAAGTTCAGTCTCTGGTTGTTAATATGAAACATGTCCGAAACCAGCTAATGTCTTCAGAGTGGCTGTGCGCCTCTGTTATCGGTGCCTTTCACATTACACAGGCCATTGATCATATTCCATTGTTTCTGTCATTTACTCAGTGACTTTAAAACTCGCAGATCTTGCGTCACTGGAAGCTCCAAGCCTGCGAGTGCCCTGTCAGCTTATGTAAGATGTTGTTTACAGCTCGGTTCGTTTTGACCCATCTCTGATACACTGGCACATTGCATTGATAAAAAAAATCCCCCATAATGGCACCCTGTCACCGCCACAGCAAAGCGGTCTCTTGAACCGAGGCCGCATTCTTTTTCGTGTTAATCGTAGGAGAGGATCTAAATGAGCGGCTCTCTGCTTTCACTTGCACATTGTCGGGAAGTCTTGATTACAGTCCTGTATTGTTCGATGCATGCGGTATTGTTTCCAGTAGAGTGGGAGCAGGCAGGGTCATTAGAACACAGCGCAGGAAAGTACAGGTGTCTTGTCCCGTGAGATTTTTATTTCCGTTGGCAGCGGAGCTGTCAGAGTACGTTAGTTTTTATTGCATTCCTACACAAACAAAGAAGAGTGAAGATCCAGTGCTGCTCGCAAGCCACAAAGTTCAGAGATGGAGATGCTGCAGGCCAATTATGGCTAAGACGGTGTGAGACCCCGCTCTCTGTTCCCCTCAGCGTTGTCATTAAATAAACCAAGCATGCATGGTAACTGGTGACTCCTCACCAGTGAATCAATGAGGACTATTGTAAAGTCTGCATTTAGAAGAAAAGAGCGGGTGGGCATGATGTGGGTTGGAGGTGGGGGGGGGATCAAATGAAACTGTGGGACAGATTAGCCCAGGAGAGCTTGTGGAAAAGAAAAAAAAGAGGAGGCAATAGAGAGCTGGTGTTGATGTGGGGAGGTGGTGGTGGTGGGGATTGCGATACTGGAGATAGCCCTCCGCACGGCCCAGTGGCCTTGTAGGGGAATTCGATACAGTCATTGACAAAAGAAGGCGTCCATTGTTGAGGAACCGGCCTCCTTTGTGTAGTTCGTTCCATTTCCTTATTAATTGTGCTCTCATTAAAATAAAAGGGAGAAGGGGAGGGAGGAACGGATAGCACAAGAGTAATGGCGGCTTCTCGGCGGGGCCTCCTCATTTGGAAGGTTGCCAGGGTCAGGCAGTTTGTCGCTCCACTTCTGTACATAGGACGGAGAATACCGTGCACTTTATGTACTGCATACACCACTCACAGCCACACACACACGCACACACACACTCCCTGCATCCCCTTATCTTCTGTCTCTCCAGCCCTCCCACACACAAGAGCACAAATCATCCTCACTGCATCCCTCCCTCCCTCACCCCCTCCCTCTCTCCCTCCTACACCACATCCTCTGCAGATGTGCAGCATCAAGGCTGCGGGGGTCACAGCTTGGCCACCGCAGCTGTCAGCCAAGGGAGGAGTCGTCAGTTAAGGCCGTGGATCACCGATATCCTGACCGAACGCACCCCCCCTGCCCCAAAGTAGCCTGTGACCCTCTGCTTAAAGGATAATGCCGGTTTATTGCAACGCGGGTCGGATTCGAGCGGTTTAATCAGTTACAATAACGGTTTATCCGCGGAAGGAGCAGCCAAGATCCGGCGAATGCAGAGGTGCGGGACGATCAGATGGCTTCCAAACAGGCTCTTTATTGAAAGTGCTTTATTTTAAAGAGATAAAAGTGGAAGTGAGCGCACCCAAAATACTTGGTAATAATTCCTAATTGCACAAGAGGAGTGTGTGCGGAGGATTCACGTCAAGCCAGGAAGGTGCTCTATAAAGTCTGATGGATGTTTACAGCAGGCACTCAAAACTATTTTTTACTGTTTGTCTTTGTTTTGTCATTCGCATACGTTTGGCTGGCTTGGCAGTTTGTTTAAAATCTGAATGGTCCTCCAATGGTTTGCACGATTTCCTGACACTAAAATTTATGGTCGAAGCTATAACTAAAAACTGCAAGAGAGTCAGAGTCCTGCAAGTGTGTTTGACATTGATTCATAGCGTATTGATTGAAAAATGTTATTTATACCCCCGCGTTACGCCATTATCAGCAAAAAGACCGATAAACACGTCTGCTGACCTCTGCCCTCTCTGTTTATTATTTCTAATATTTTGCTTTTACGACCGCCATTGTCTCTGCGGAGCTTCTCCTCCTCCAATTGTTCTCGGTATTCCGTCTGTATATAACCCCGGGAAAATAGAATTAAAATAGCCTCCGAGTGCCGTCTGCGATGTTCCATCAACGTCTCAGATAGTGTCCTCCCATAAAAAGTGCACCCTCACGGGTCGCCTGTGCGGGGAGCTTATTATGACCCATAGTTAGGTTTTATTGTTAGGCAACCTTCAGCCGCTGCGGTAATTATGACGGGAGCAAAAGGGGGGAAGTCCGGTGACATGGTATATAGAGCGAGAAAGTCCACGGAGACGGAGGAGGCCGCTGTTTGCTCCCCATCATTTTATCCATGACTGATCCATAATCTCAGCCGTGTGTTTATGACTTTAACCATGAACCCTGTTATAAAGACCCCTGGGTCGTATCGGAGGGGAGGGATAAACAACTAATGGTTGTTTAGGTGAAGGGTCTTGTTGACGTATGAATAATTTGAATGGTATAATAATAAGGTGCAGTGTGCAAGGTTTTTGTCCTTTTCATTTTTGTCACATTTGAAAAGATGAAAAATTAGTATAATAATATAAATGTTTTTTTTTCTTCCATTACCCTTCAATTGAGCCCATTCACATGAAGGGCGGGTCCTCTCTCTGGGGGCCCCCATGTTTTTACAGTAGCCCAGAGTGGACATACTGAAAATATTTCTAGTTTTAATGACAACTGAAGTCCGCCATAGGTTCTCCCGCACGTGAAGAAGGGTGAGGGTGATGTGAGGGATACAACATGCAGTTTCACCACTAGATGTCGGCAACTCTCACACACCTTTAAGATTGCTGCTTGTTTGTCATCTATTCGCCCTCACCCCGGTGGATCTGCAGCTTGTTACAAGCTTTGTTTATCCCTCCCGGTTGCGTTGCTTAAACTCGGTGGTCATCCATCGGCTTGTTATCCTCCCTCCCTCCTCCCAGCTTGACACCCGCGATTCTCAGCAGAGATGGGGAATGAGCCGTCGTGAAGATGTCTTTTTAGGGAGGTGGGGTTGGAGGCCAGGAGCCATAACTTTTCGCAGACGTTTCCCTATACGTGCCGCAGACCCGACAAAAGACCAACTGTGTCAAATGAGAAAAATTGCAGGTGCACATTCCCCGGCGGTGCACTCCCTCTCGCCCTCCTCGCTCGGCACACATTAACACTTGCACACACATACACACGAATGCACCGTGCCTCTGTGATCACTGGTGGTGGTGGGGGTGGGAGGAGGAGGAGGAGGAGGAGGGAGAAGGAGGAAGTGGTGGTGGGGATTGAAGGGAGATCCTTTTTCACCATGATAATACACTCCTTTCTCTGCCATGGGATAGACTGAGGAGAGGGCTGAAACTGGAGAGGCAGAGTGAGCGATGTCATTCCTCAGCAGGCAGCAGCATCCAACAATACGGCACGCCGCTTTTATGGACCCACTGCAGATGTTTCTCAGCTGCATCGCAGCCCCATGCATACAATGGAGGCTATGTTGTTATGGGGTCATGGTGGGGATCAAAACCGGGAGGTCTGGATTCCCAACCCCCCGTTGACCATTTTTCCCCCCTCCAATAAATTGTTTAATCAGAAAACATTCTCTGTATTCTGCAGCTTTGGAAATCAAATGTGCAATTGTCTTACTTTTTTGACATTTGGTGCAGAGAGCATTAGGTCTCCCCTGTGCCCCCCCCCCTTTGCTTCCCCCTCCCTCCCCCCCCCCCCCCCCGTAAAACACAGCCATGCATTCCCCATGACACATTGCACATGTCAAGCTGAATAATTACCCCCGCCCCCTTTCAACACCATGAAACATACATGGTGATTCCTCCTGATTAATTCATGTGGGGAATTTTGTCATACGTCATAACATGTTTTGGCCTTCAGGGAAAGAATTGATCCAAGTCGTAGGGCAGGTATGGATACCACATGGCCGGGGCTGGTATACCCGAGGTTACGTAGAATACAGAGTGAGTATTTACACACCTCAAGGTAAAGGAGTTATTGGAATATTCAGAAGCTGTAACTTGATTACCTGATAAGTCCCGTGGTTGTGGGACCGGTAACAATTTCTTGCTTTCGGTGTTTTGGAGGAACTTGTGACCAAATTAATGGATTATTGTCACAGCTCCCTTGCTTTGTTACTGTATCACGCCTTGCAGCTCCTCACCTGATTGTGTGAATCCACGTGGCGCCCTGGAAACCTCACACCCCGCTCCCCAACGCTCGTCGCCGTGATTCCGAGTCGTGACGGGCCGATTCGATTCGCGAGCACCACATGCCTGTGGTTTCATACATATTCACCGCTCATGATCTCACCAAAATACCACCATATCTGATACCTGCCAATTTGAATGCGGGAAGAGAAAGAGGATCAAAGCCGACGAGCGCGGCTGTGTGCCTCAGATCTAGCCTAGCCACCCAGGCTAATTTCTGCAGCTCTGCCTTGATTGCACTCGTACGGAATGAGATTACTTTTTCCTCCGTGGGTGGTTCAGGAATCACTTTTCTTAAATGTATTTAACCAGTTTTCGTCTGAATCACTTGTTAAAAATAATTCCATTTATCTATTCCTGCTTAATAATTGATTTTTTTTTTGCCTCCACCGAGTTACAACCACTAACTGAGCACATGATGTGACTTGCACTATATCACAGCACAGGCTGCGACACCAGGAGGACGATTGACAAAAGATTGATTAGGTGCTACACCCCACTAGCGATGCTGCAGCTCAGGGAGGAGGGAGCAAGTCACATTGAGCAAAGGGAGGGGGCGGGATCTGATTTTAAAATTGCTGTTGCCTTCAACTGTGTCCCTTTTTTTTTCTTTTTTTTTTTAAACATGTAGGTGTATGCACCAGATAGCAACACTCCTCTGGGGAGACACACTCAATGCATAATGTATGAAAGTGGGCACATGCACACAGGAACGCACATGAGAACCTACAAACCACAGGGGAGGCAACAAAAAGAAGCACGTTGTAGTTAAGCTCAGAAAGGGACGGTCTTTAATCTGTTGATGCCACCCGGCACATGAGATTGCACCACTCTGTGGGTTCTTAGCGTATGTAGGGCAAACCCCCACCCTGCCTTACCCGCACCCCCATTCCAACCTGCTGTTATCTGCACCGATTCAAATACCTTTGAATTATATCTCGGTGGGATTAAGTGTGAGCGTGCACAGTTTAAAGATCTGCTTGATGTGTGAAATCATCAGGAGAAGCCGTGATTAAATCTAATTAAGACTCGAGTGCTACATATGCTTTGTGTATTTGTGTAAAAAATAGGATTATTCTTGCCAATATCAAAGTTTCTCCATTCATGCCTGTGTTATTCACCTCAGATGAATATGCATGAAATGATATTTACATTTTTTGTCATTTAAATGCTTTGTTTTTTGTTCTTCATTATGTAAGTAAACAGTGCAGCACAGGGCTTTAATTGGTATGAATTCATGCTTTTTGCCTCGCTGCCATTACACTGCAACAAAAAAGTAGCAGGACTATGAGGAAGGGAATTGGCTTCAGTTTTACTTCTTATTTTTTGTGATCAAATATTTTTATTCGAAATTGAAATTGAGGCAAAACACAATCCCTATAATTAATCAAATCTATTGCAATAGCTAGTAAATATAAGTATCAATAACAAAAATATATATGAACAAGCCCCAAAGACAATGAAATGAAAAGAACAATAGAAATCAAAATTAAGATCAAAATTAAAATCCCCCTCCAAGGAACAGTTTTACCGCAGAAAACAAACCATTACAAAGTAATTCATAGAGTTGTGCAAGGCTACTTTTGGTGAAATGGAGCGCAGACAGTTTCATACAAGAATGATGAGAGTGGTAGCCTTATTTTTTCCTTAATTCTGAACCAGGCCCGATGTTTTCATATGCGGCTTTCATGAGGAGCACAAAAGGGAAATTTCATCAACCAGTCAATGTGTCGCCTCATGTAAATTGCTTTAGTGTCTGTGCTTCCGTGTTTTCGCTTGTTTGAAGTTGGAGAGATACCAGCCTCGAACTAATTACGGATTATTGCCTGTACAATTGATGTAGCATGGAGTGGAGTGGGGTGTTGGGTTAATTTAGCTGTTTTCCTCCTGATTGAGGTCATTTCAGATAAAGCGTTTATTTTTATTTTTTATTTTTATTTTATTACGATCGCAATCATCAACAGCCGCATAATGTTCCACGGTGGAAAGTTTTTTATAATTACGGATGATCTAACTTGCGGACCAGGTGTCCAGCGGCCTCGTAGCCCCTCATATACCCTCTTGCACCATTAACACACGAGAAGAGCCCCAGGGATCTATTGAACAATGATGTAACCCAGTTTTTTTAAATACATTACAAGAAAATGGATTCTCCAAGTGTCCTTGTCATTGGATTGCCATGTATCAGGATGACACGGGGCTTCTTTATTGCATCGGGTTACCATGGCAGTCACGTAGTGTATGTTAAAGTTAAAGAGGATTTAAGGAGATGTGCTCTGCATTGTTCAAATAGAATGGATGTAAAGCACTTACCCTTTACCTAAGTAGGTCTACTGTCCTTAAATGCAGCTCTGCAGTTCTTACTTTGGCTTTGGCCCATTTATTGTTTTCATATTTGTTTGTGTGCAGCTGTAGGGGTTATTTTGAAGTTATTTTGAAAACAAAATCATTGATTTGTTATTTTATCAGTAAACCGCATTGAAATCTATAATGCAGGCCCTTATTTCAATCGAGATATGGCGATGTTGCACATATGCACATTTTACCTCGGGAGAATAATGCAGGAACTCTAAGGCTTCGAATGCTTAGATATTTAGTTTTCCTCGATAATAGCATTTAATGTTAAAGTTGCCCATTGCAGCCAACTAAGTATTTATTTTCTTAAGTCCACTTCTGAGTTCAAGAGGCTTTATATAATATTTTTTAGTACAATGCTGTATTGAAAATATAATTGTGAATAGCATATTTTTCTTCTTGTGATAGATCAAATTTAAAATGTCAAGGTGCATGGTTACATTCCTCACGTTTGTATTTCCCATAGCAGGACATTTAAATGAACCATTACAAAAAAAAAAGATTCATCACTGCAGCTGGATAAAACAAAATCACAAAAACCATCTCCCTCCGGATGTTTCTGAGTGAACGCGTGTTTGTATTTCATATCGACCGCCTGGTTACATCCTGGCTACATCCACATTAGTGTCGTTCTCGTCTAAACACCGAACTCCCTCTGTTTCCAGAGCGACGCAGATTAGTGAGGTTGCGCGCCGCAGTTTGTCTCGGCTGGCTATTGCTAAACTTAGCCCGGGCTCCTCCTGCCACCAGTGAGCTGTTAGGCCATTCCATTTGATGTTGTGTGGTAAAAGAAGAACGAAGAGCAAGAGCTCGCCGCTCCCCTCGCACAAAACGAAAAATCAGCCTGTTGTTTCTTTGCTTTGACCTCAATTACTACCAGGGCATGTGTAACTATAGGGGCATGTTGAGTCATGCCTGCACTGGGAGTTATATATGTGTGTGTGTGTGTGTGTGTGTGTGTGTGTGTGTGTGTGAGTGTGTGTGCTTGTCAGTGTGTATCTTCTGTGTTTGTGTGACAGGGATTGTGTTCATTTTAGTCCAGGAGGCAGCGTACAGTAGGTGGGGGCCAAGGTGCGTTAGTCTTGGCTGAGATGTTCCCTTCAGTGATGCCGGCACATGTGGGCGGGCTACAGGAAGCGATGGGGATGGGGAGAGAGTGAGAGAGAGCGAGAGAGAGGGGGCGAGAGAGCGGGAGGAGGCAGACAGGCAGGCAGCAGTGAAAGGAGAGGAAATAGCAGAACCATGTCAGACATGACGGGAGCTGAACAAAGCCCAGCTCACTGTCAGGTGCCGCCGCCGCGACAGCTGCCAGCTCCACACTCTCACCTCCGGCCTGGACCGTGTGACAAAATGCCACCTCGCTGATAGGAAGCAGGTCACGACGCTGTGCCCTGTTTACACCGAGGAGGGGAAAACAGGGAAACGGATTACGGATTTAAGTGCAAAAAGCGTTGAATTATATTTTTTTGAACCCGCTATAAAAAGGTGATTAAAGTTGCAGTGTGTACGATTGGGTGGCATCTACTGGTAAAGTTGCATATTGTATCCATGACCTCACCCTCGACCTTCTGAGCATGGAGGGGAATGTATGGTAGCCCTCAGTTGTCATGAAAGCTCAAAAGATGTTTACTAAGTCCACTCTGGGCTACTGTAAAAACATGACGGCCCCCATAGGTTGGACCCGCTCCTGATGTATATGTACAGTAATGGGTTGATTTCAGGGTTATGTAAAAAGTGGTGGTCATATATTCGTAAAAAAGGTTTACAGAACGTTTTATTCTATTTCAAGATATAGAAGTGACAAAAAAAATGACACACTGCACCTTTAACATCTTTCCAATTGTCAGTTTATTGGGAGTGATAAGTCACTGGTTTGTCAAGTCTGATGTTGTGATGTTCTAAACAGGACGTTTACTGACAATGTCACCGCGGTAACCTGCCTCCTAAAGTTTGATCTGTCTCTAATGAAGATTTAATTTGGTTGGCAAAATAAATCAAAACAAAACATGCCGGTGCTAACACGATTAAGCTGGGAAATTGACTCGGTGTGGTAGTGTAGAAGTAGAGTTAGCACAAGTTGCCAATGATGCCGACTGCTGCCGATCAAAACCCGCAATGCCATCTGACTTGGGAGTGAATGCCAATCAAACACATTCTCATTGGTTTGTGGGCGTAGGGTGTAACCAACCAAAGCAACAAACATTTTGATGTGCACAGCGAAGTGAGTTTTTTTTTTTTTTTTTAATCATAAAACCCGTTTCCTCCTCGTCCCTCCCATTTCTTGCCGTCGCTGTGCACTTAATGAATTAAAGCAGTGATTAATTAAATGGAAGTGCTCCCCGGATGGAGTGAGTCCCTCACCTCTGTGTTCTGAGCATGTGAATCAAAGGCTTTATGGAGTGACAGCGACTGATATTTGTGTGTATGTGCACAAACATGAGGTGACCGTCTCTGGGTGCCGCATCACACGGGTGGGGGGTGGGTGGGGGGTAGTTGTGCTGTGCTCTGCAGCTTTCTCCCCACCGGGCTATTTATTAACTTTCACAGTTATTAACTTTTATTGTGTCGGTGCGTCGCCGCGGATGGCGCGGCGCCGTGGATGGCGCGGCGCCTCCCTCGCCGCGGCCGCCGTCCTGTCAGTTTCACAGGGCCGATGTGGCATGCAGGCTCCCCCGTAAAGAAAACAACGCCGTTTGAGGATGATTGAATACGTTGCAGCGCTTTATTACAACCGCACAGTCTCTGTTTCTCCCTCTGAGCTATTTTGTTAACACCGAAGTGCTAATTTCCCTCCAGGCATCACGACCAGTTTGAGTGACAGCTCAGAAGTCGCATTTGTATGCTGCTGCCCTGCACACACACACACACACACACACACACACACAGACAAAAAAAATACATCAGTCTTTTCCCTCTGCTGGAATGTGTTAGCGCGTGGTGTTTTGCCAATTAATGTGTTCCAATGCGTGTCAGTGGACACCGAGCGGAGGCGAAACAAATGGCTGCTTCATCCGCCGCCGCTGAACGGATATCTGGATCCTGTCATGATGAGTAATGCTAATTGTGCTCAGCAGCGTCGTCGGTCAGACTGTCACCAGCCATCAAGTCGATTCTGAGGAGTGTGTCACCGTCATGAATTCATCATTACGGAGGTGTTATCCGGCGTCCTCTCGCATGTTTAAAAAACAAACAAAGCACTGATTCAGGCTCAAAAACAAGTTCTCCGACCACTGATGGCAACATGGCAAAGAGTTTCCGAACCCCCTTCCTGTGTCACACCGAGTTAAAACATTTTTTTTTTTATTGATGCCGCTCTCTTAAACACTCACACAAGTGCTTTGACAGTTCACTTCCTGGATAATTTTGTACTCCTTGTAAAAGCCTCTGAGAATTCGCTCGCCACAGGCCATATGTAAACGTAATTTACTTGGGAGAACAATTTGCCTGAACTGTTTCTCACTTCAAGATAAATAATCCCTTATGCATTATTGAAGACGCTGTACTTTTTTTCATTTTTTTTCTCCCTCTCCCTTCCTCTCTCCTCTTTCCCTCTCCTTCCGAAACAGACTTATTTCATTATTTCTCTCTACCTCTCCAGAAAATGTCATTTGTTGCAAACTAGGAAGTGGGTGTGACAGGCTCCCATTGGTCTAATCGAATTAGGGTATTCAGAGCGGTGTGCTAATTAATCACTAGCTGTAGGGGCCGTACCCATCCGATGAATCTCAGTGGGAAAAAAAGAGACATCTGATCCGTTGAATCAGCTCCTTCTGCCCCCCTTCTCCCCCATTTATCTTACATTAATTCATTGGTGTCAGAGTTCATTAGAACGTACAAACCCCCTTACAAACAAAAGGTTGCTTTTTAAAGGGCCAGCGTGTACAATTTAGGTGGAATTCTACATTTCGTTTGGAAGATATTCAATATATCGAGCAGATAACTGATGAGCAACAGATGAGCAACAGATTCCTGTTGCACAGGCATTAAAGGTCAGCGTGTTAGATTTCTGTCAAATTTCCTTCTTTCTTTTTTTGTGTTTGACTGAGCCCTTTATGTTGATGCCAGGAGCAGATCATTGCTCTGTAGGGGCTAATGTAGGTTCTCCCTATTTCTCAGAAGGTGAGGTACGAGTAATTCAGCAGTAACTGTAGTCTAACTTGCCATATCTATAAATGCAGAAATTATATGATTTATTTGTAAATTAACTTATAATTTTTTTTTACGAATTGATTATTTCTGAAGCCCTCCGGCCATCAGATTTTCTCTGACATCCGTTTATCTGAGTGATGGCAGTTCACTTAGTCCAACCTGTTTTCAGTCGAATGAGGCGTTTGAACCCTCTCATTTTCTGAGGTGATGAAATGAAATACATGCCGCCCCGAGGCCCCGGTGTTGTTACTAATGACGACTTTTAAATGTCATTGTTGCTCTGCTCCCTCCACACTTCTCACAGCCCGCTGGCTCCGCAGAAGGTAATGGGTCCAAGCTCCGCGTCAGTGACCCAAGAATAAGTCGGGCTTTTAAACACCAAACCCAATTTCTCTGTATCATTAATAAAAATGTAAAACAAAAAACACTCATCATCCAAACTCCAAGGCCTTTCCCCACTTTGAGTGATTTTTAAAAGGCTCTGCGGGGAGCGACATTTTCCAAATGACCACTTTTTATTTTATTTTCACCCCCTCTCCCTGACCTTTCATTTGGCCTTTTTGCTGAGCGATCGAATTTTTTTGACATATTCATTTGTGAATTATGTCATTTGCGAGCGTCATGATTAAAAAAAGCACCGCTGCTCTGAAAGTAATGGAAGTATCCAGTGTGACCCTTATGGCTTCTTTTTCTTCAAATCAGACAGACAGACACACACACACACACACACACACATACACACACACATGATATTCAGCAGTGCACTTGTCAGAAGAATTATCCAGGGAGAATCTGCAGTGGAGGACAAAGATACGCGCTGCATATAAATGCTCCTGTAAAGAAATAGCCGGAGAGGGAGGAAGCCGGATGGAGCGAGCAGAACAGGGGCAACTCAGATAAGAGGATGGACTTTCAATAAGAGCGTTTTCGATTTTCGATAGCGCCATCGATGCCGCGCGCAGGTCGACAGCGATGCTGCGCGCGAGCGGGGGCGCGGGCCGCAGTCTCTGGCACCCGAGGAATATGAGCCCTATCAATCACCGCCTCCGGGCACAAATGTAATTACACTACAGTTGTTGACTGGCCGGGTAATCCGAGACATCACTGGCATGCATTGACTCACTTACATTAGGGGATTGTGCCGGTGCCCATGTTGACGGCGCCGCTTTTGCTTTTCCTCCTCCTGCTCTTCCGGGGGACGTTGGCATGATGAATTGAGCCCTTGTCTCACCTTGGTCACAAAGTCGGCTCGTAGCTTTTTCATTCCCAAATTCACATAAATCAATTTTTTAATATGAGTGTTTGAAATATTTCAGTTTCCGTGGCATCTTCAGGATTTTTTTTGTTGGCAGATACAAAAAAATAAATAAAACTTTGTCGTGCGTGACCCCGAGTCAACCCATCTTCTCCCTTTTCTTTGCTGTTGTCAGCTTCAAAGACGTTTAGTGTGATCCAGACCTGCACTTTTTCGGGGGGGGGGGGTAATTCTCCCCTCATTAAGAGGAGGATAATTGATGGCTTTCATCACCAAATGGAATACGATTATTCTGATCCGTGATGTTTCAATGGCAAGTGTGCTTTGCTGTGTGTGTCGAGGGGCTTGAATGATTTATGAGACAAAATCAAAAGACACCATGATGAGGGGGATTCTTTTGTTGTTTCACCTCGCTGTGCATACGGCTTTGTGTTTTCGTCAGTGTTTGTCTTTTTTTTAAGTGGTACCTGTCATTTGAAAAACAGTAAATGGCAGGTTGCGTATTTATCGCCGTACATGCCTCCATGCATCTTGACTTTTCGTTTCTTTAAAAAGCCCAGTTTCCTCAGACCTTTGTTTAAAGCAAATTAGCCTTTGCTTGGTTTTTATTTGAAGTTTAAAACGACTGTAAACTTGCGCTGACTCACCGTCACTTCAACCTCAGCCCCACTGTTAATTGCACAGTGAGGTTAAATCTGTGTGAATTAAATCTGTGTCAATTCATTTTGACCACAAGGGGAAAGCATGCATACAAACACAGGCTAATTTACATGATTAAACAAAATAATGGAATATAATCCGGAAGTTTAAGTCTTATTTCTTATGACCCTGTTCATGTTATTGCAATGTTATTATTCATACTCCATCAGCTAGGCTAGCCATTAGACAACTTGGCATATAGTTGCATTTCCGACTTGTCATTCATGATGCTGGTCGGTCGATTGGTATTTAATGACAACTGTGAAGTGACTTGTAATAGGTACCAGTGTCAGATATAGCAGCATCTAGTGGTGACGTGATATGTTGTGTCTGGATACCATTCACCTCATTCCTCTTCTCCATGCCTGAGGGGAAGCTGTGATAGCCTTCAGTTATGATTCAAACTCAAAAGGTGATGAGTACAGTGGTGGTGCAGCATGGTGGACCACTCGTAAAAACATCAATACATTCATTTCATTTTGAAATTCTACCGATGGTAACGGAGAAAGAAAAACAATTCACTACATTTGTACTCACTTGACCTTTAAACCAAAATACTAAGCTGGAAAACACAAGTGCAATACTTGTATGTGTCAATGAATGAGTGCAACACCTCAGACATAGTAATAGCTCTGTGGTTCTTACTAAAACATGTTTGAAGATCATGTGATACAGGAAGCTCCGATAACCATGAAACAGACCATGTGGCAATGTTATAGTGTCAGTTAATGTTTCCATCTTGTTCAGATGTTTATCCATGAAAATGTTTATTCATTGATCCCTGGATAAATATGATTAATCATCGTATTGATTTCTGGAGATGTGGCCTTGCCTCATCCTCACATGGAAACGGTCTCTCTCTCTCTCTCTCTCTCTCTCTCTCTCTCTCTCTCTCCATCCTCCGTGATGAATGCATGCGCCAGACATCATCTGGCGGTGGCTCTCGTAGCTCAGACACTTGTCTGAAAGGATGTTTATAAAAATCCATAACTGCCACAGTCCCCCTACATTCAGTCAGGCCAATGTTTACGAATCACGCTCATTTTTTACTCTTGCTGTAAACACACACACACATACACGACACCCTGCCATGCACTTGCCTGTCGGTGTGCCTCTCTCTCTCTCTCTCTCTCTCTCTCTCTCTCTCTCTCTCTCTCTCTCTCTCTCTCTCTCTCCTCCCTCCTGGCCACTTTGGCTTCATGATAAAAAGACCATTCTTGCCAAACACACTCGGCGCTGGCCTCAGGCCGGCGAGCACCTCCTGTTTGCATGTAGCTTAATTTAAGTGTCACCTTCCAACACGACGACTGCAGCAGCCCTCATGATTTATAGATTCTTGTCTGCACGGAAATATTTAACACTTTCCACGAGTTCCTTAGTCTCCCCGTCTCTGACTCCTCAGCTGAATGTTTATTTTCTCACCGTCAAATGAAAAGCCCTTGTCTTATTTCCTTACCCGTGATTTATGCTAGTCCCTCGCTCCTTCTCCGCTCGGCTCCTGGCCTCCCGAGTGCTCTGGTGATATTGCTCATCTTCCCACCCCCAGCAACCAGCATCCTGTCCGCCCACACTCTCAGACCGGGGTGGACAACCTCTTCTCATATGTCTCAGTGTCAGACCTTTTGATTGCAGGTCCGCCCAACTGTTCGCGTATTCTCCTGCAGGAATAAACAGACTTTTCTTCTCTCTTTTTTTCCCATTCAAACCCTGAATGAATATATTATTCAGTCTTTTGTGCAGAAAAATAGAATTGATGTGTCTTTTCTATTTTGTCTGCAGCCTTCAGTCGAGCGCCCATCCCCATGGCGGTGGTGAGGAGGGAGCTGTCGTGCGAGAGTTACCCCATCGAGCTGCGCTGCCCGGGCACCGACGTCATCATGATCGAGAGCGCCAACTACGGCCGCACCGACGACAAGATCTGCGACGCAGACCCGGCGCAGATGGAGAACACGAGGTGTTACTTGCCGGATGCGTACAAGATCATGTCACAAAGGTAAGAACAAACCATTATAGGAGTATATGGTGATGCAAATGTAAAACTGTAATAACTGTTTTCTAAAACCTAGAAAAACAAAATAATGTCAGTGTGTTGGGCTATGGAACATGAATATCTGCATCTGTTTGTCCACACAACCTCCTCTCATCTGTTTGAGTATCAATGATGTGTGGCCCGACAGAGTGTAAAACCATAGACTCTGTGAAATATGGTAAACATTGTATTTAGAGTTTTAAAATATTAAAATTAATACGTTAACTTATACATGATATTAATCAGATCAAGGGGCTGATTTCCTTGACCTGAATAAGAATCAACCACAGAATAAGAAATAATTGGATGGAAGCACATATTAATTGGAGACATTTTCATAATGATAGATAAATATAGGTCTGCCGCACCTTCTATCACATCAGGCTGATTCAGGCTATAATTACACTATGCTGCGTTACATGTAAACATGCATATGCATGGAGTAACATAATCCATGTCAGCATCACCACAGAAATAACCATATACACTTAGTTTATGTCTTGATGATGAATATAACAGTCATGTAAATAATGTAAAAAAAAGCCATTGTTAGTTTCATAATACGTAGCGTATTCCCTTTAACTGTGCTCTGGAGTAATTAGGTCAGCGCTCATCATACCTGTCTGCTTGTCTATTCCAGTTGTGAATCGTTTCCCCCTCTGACACAAATCAATGTGTGATTTGAAACACTGTGAATACATTATCAGTTTATTTGTCAAGACACAAACGTGCCTGATGAGCTCCGCCGGCAGACGAGAGCCCTGTTGTTCTGAGTTATGACCCCGCTGTGCAGAAACGAGGACATAGGGGCCTCCATCCGTCACGGTGGACGGACCGTAGTCTCGCCGTGCTCCAGCTTTTGCGCCGTAATTGATTATCAGCATTAAGACGAAAATGTTTTTAACCAAGCGCTCTGGTTTTGAGAAAGTCTAAGAGCCCGGGCGAGTGCAGAGTGAAGTTTCACAGCCTGGTGTTGACTTATTTCAGTGCTGAGAGCAAAGTGGAGACTCTTGGATATCACTCTCTGTATGGTTTCTTTTGCCTTTGAGATCCTGCCCCCGCTCGAGCACTCAGACAAAATGGAGTTTATCTAAATTGCTGCTCTGCGTTAGCAATTGCCCATCCCTCTTTTTTTGAACACATGTCCACTCTTTTCACACTCCAAAGCTTTAGTTCCACATCGTGGACTCTGAGAATACTAATGGACCTTAGGGCCGAATCAAAAAATTGCTCTCCGAGTGAAAGGCAGCTGATGTTGAAAAGAGGTAGTTTGAAACATGTTGGTAGATAATTGATGCTCCCCGCAGCTCCCTTGTTACGCAGCCGCCCACTCGGACTGAAAATCCCTACAGGATCAAATCAATGCAGGCATCAAGAACCTAAAACTAACATCACACATGTGGGGAAAACACGTCTTTGGAGCCTAATGCTGCTCACGGAGAGGTTTGCACGAATGCTTGAAGGTAGTGCTTTGTCCTGGGAGAGGAAGTTAGCCCAAGTGCGCGGACGCATGTAAAGGTCGTATGGATTGGAATCGGGGGCAAGAGGGAGGGTGCTGAAGCCGGGATGGAGCGCAAGGATTCGACGACATCTGTGGCAACAGCACATTCGCATGCCCCCCGACTATTTCATTGTTTTTGCTGTCAGAGCCGTTGCTGTGTACCTGTGACTAAGCTCATTATGGTTCAAATGGAATATGGCAACAAACACGGCAACGAGCAGTTCGAACAGGTCTGAGAGGAGTGGTGAGAAGGCAGAGGTCGTAGCCAGGACGCACAGATGGATTTTGTGTAATATTAAAAAGTAGCTTGTTATTTCCAAATCTATGCAATTCGAATTTATTCCATATTGCACTCAATTTTTGACTCATTTACTCTTTCTAAATTAGTCGATAACAGCAGTTGATATTTCCCTTGGATTTTCCTCTTAATCTCATAATCTGCAATTATTCACCATGTTTACACACACACACACATACACACACTCTATAACTTAATCATTGGCTACAACCCAAACAGTTTAATTAATGTGATTAAAACCGACACAGCGCATTAAGAGGAGCATTTAGAGTTTAATGGTGCAATCACATAAGATGTTGTTTTTGCAGTATTCCTCTATATTTACTTATCGTAGTGGTAACTTTTGGGATATGACGTGACAGTCCTTGCACACCTGGATTCAGGGATTTACAGTCATTCCTCTCTGCAGACAGACAGAGTGGTATTGAGCAGGTGATGAGCGATGCTTGGTTACCTGCAGACAGGATTCTTAAAATTGAGGCCAAACAGTTTAGTCATGGTGTCATCGTCCATGAGAGGGTTTTTCCAAATGTGTGTCAGCCATTATTTTCCTTCTGCAGGTTTTTTCCACTCAGAGAACAACGAGAGTAGCCATCAGATTCCCAGTAACCTCTCTCCCGAATGTGTTCACTTTAGCCGTGTAGCCAATAGAAATGTGCTTCCAAACGTCTTCTGTTTATTTTTTTCAATAATCACTGAGGCTCCTGGGAGCCTTTAATGCTTTGTTGCCTTCCCAGACATGTGCCTGGAGACACTGGGACCTGATTTCCCTAATTGTGGGCTCCATTAGTCGAATGCTTGCTTGTTGTTGGCCTCACCAAACAAAGCACACAGTAAACAGACCTGACTTCAATGTCTGTGTTGTTTGTGATGTTTAATTGGCAGAAATACTCCAACGCTGGTCGTAGTTCTCTTTGTGAGTAGTTGATTGACAAAATCTGTTATTAAATACTAAGATGTAAATGCAATAGTTATCAAAAATCAGTTGTAAATGGTTTTAATTTGATGGTGGGAGCTCAAGGTCATTTTGTTCATTTTTGGGCATACTTTTTATCATCATCAAATATATTTAGTTCATATTTAAATGAGCACTGAAGTCAATGGATGGGTTATAAGAGTCGACCAACCCTGGGGCTGGAATTCGTGTTTAATACAGACACATTGTAGCATTATAAGGCATCACTTTATTTTTTATTAGGAATCTAAAAGACAATTTTTTACTTAATAAGGCATCTATATTTTGTAAGTGCCCCCTTGTGGCTAAATAGTATAACATGGACTCCATTCCCTTTCCCATTCCTATACATGTATTGTCTGACAATGTGACATAGTTTATTTAGTTTCTTGTATTTAGTATGTTGTCCAAATTAGGACAAAACTTAAATTGGGAATCTGCTTCTGAATCTCAATTCGGTTGAACTCTAACTGCCTTGACTGTGAAAGCACTGATTGCATTTTCCACCTCTGAGACTCCAACCCATCTTTACTTCGCCGTCCTGTAGCCAGTGTCCACCACCTGCCTCCCCCGCGGGCACCAGTTAAGTCCCGGTGACTGGCAAGCAGTTAGGGTAGTTAGCATTCACAGTCCGTCTGAGGATGAGCCAAGTGGCTGCGGGCTTAGTCTTTGTGCCCGGTGCACATCCATCACCGGCGGACGCCCGGTCATGTCACCGATTCTCGCCGGCTGTCAATACGCATTTAGGCGGACCCCGATAACTCGCCCCCGGCCCCTGCTGCCTTCTCTAAGAGCACCCCATTGATATTCAGCGATCCAACCCGGGCTTATCATTTTCCATCCCGCCCATAAATGGGTCTATATACCTGCCCAGGGTGTGGGGCTCATACCATTAGCGCGCCGCGAAGTTTGCGAGTGCATCTCAAAATGGTGGTCGACTCACAGCCAACTGTGACACAGTGAAATGAATGGGTCTCTTTATCACGAGCATTGCGGCTCTGCAGCAATTAGATGAACACGTCACCCGAAGGTGGTGTAAGGTTGCACGCCCCACGCAGTCTAATGACGCCGTTATTGAAGCGTGCCGCCAAACATTCATTTGGCACAATGTGATGCCATTTGCATAGAGAGCGCACACGCATGCTGCTCTCTGTGATTTTGTAATCACTGCTCCCCCCCCACCCCGTGGGATATTTTTGGAGCTTATTGTTCGGGAGCTGCGGCGTCTGTTGAACGTGTCTCTCTCCAACACATGACCGGATCTACTTCCTCTTCCCAGCGTTTGAATTCGCCACAGAGGGCCAGACACACTCTCGTGTTATCAAACAACACCGATCCCTTTTCTCATCATCACAGCCCACCATGTCCTTATCCACACATTTTTTTTTCTTTTCTTTTGTCTTCCCCCTTTTCCTCTCACCCCCAAGGCGGCGTGGCCTTCACGGCCAGTAATTACAGGCTATATCAAAGCTATATATCACCTGATATCACTGGAGACCTCAGCCCCGCCACCTTAAGGGACGGCAGATAGCATTGTGGCAGGCTGGTGCACAACCCCTGAAGGAGAAAAGCAGGTCAAGAAGGAGCCTCCACTCCCCGAACATACAAATACAAGGAGCTGTCTCTTCTACTCATTTTCTTTTCGCAGTGCTATTTTGGTTTGTGCCGTCAAACTTCAAGGAGCAGCATATTTTTTTCTCCCAGCATTTTGATGTCGACGCGAGTGTCATAAATAAAGGTTAATAGACACAACAGCTTGATGAGCCTCCCGAGGATGATAAAAAACCAAATGGATGCGACCTGCGATTTGAACCTAATGGCCTCGTGACAGTTGACATTTGACAACCTTCCTGTTAATGACGTTAATGTGGAAAACAAACGCCTGCGGGCCGTTATTTACTCCAGCAACACTTAGAGCGGGGAGCGCCAGACAAATGAGTCCTCCGCCGTCGGCTGAGAGCGTGCGCTGACAGAGCGACGAGAAATGATTGAGGGATAAGGAAGGAGAAGCAGATGGGTGGATCCCTTTGTCCTTTGCTGATGATCTTTCCCCATACATTCCCATTCTCATTATCCTTGGCTTTTGACCTTATTTCAGAGTTGAAGGATTTGATGAGATATTTGTTTGAGCAGTGGAAGGGGGTGTGGGGTGCGGGGGGGTGGATTAACAGAAGAATCCCTCTCGGCTCTTTGCCCATCTTCATTTAAATCCCCTCATTTCGAGCAGGATGTTAGGGGTATCGCATCTTAGGGAGGAAAACGAGAGATCTGACATCTTTGCTTTGCCGAGTACGCAGAGATACCAAGATGTGAAAATTGAGCAGATTTCCTTTGATGCGAGTGCGTCATAAAAGTCACTCTTTCCCCCGTTAACTTCATGAATCAAACGGAGATGAATGAGTCACGCTGACTTATGCTCAGCCTTGTCCTCCCCTAGCCTCTGCCATGAGTGGTTAAAAAGCATGCCTTTCTTTTTTTGGAATGTTTTACAACAATGCTGGATGAAATGGTATACCATAAATGGACACAACTCATTTTGGCCTGCGTTATGTTCTTAAACTTTGACGCTGCAGGTTGCATGTGATACCCCTTTACCACTAACCCTACTCCCCCTTAACATAGAGTGTGTGTATGTGTGTGTGTGTGTGTGTGTGTGTGTGTGTGTGTGGTGTGTGTGTGTGTGTGTGTGTATGTATGTATATATACATATAAATAATATAATATAATATAAAAACTAAACTAAATATAAAAACAAAATTTTTCCATTCTGGATAAAAACATGATGGTGCAACATTGCCGCCACTTCTGAGTTAAGATCTTATTGCTAATTAAACAGTTAATGTAGACATGTGGTTGATTGTTTAACATTCAGTTTGTGCTAATTGCATTTACATCTTACACACTACACCTTTAATGGCGTATTCTATCCAGTTGCACAATGGAGATGAGTAGATTGAGTCAAATAACAGTGAGGATAGCGGGGTCGGAAGTGAGTTTCTTTCCTATCGTTTATTGCCTTTGTGCATTGCTTTGTTTCTTAATCCAATAAACAAAGCTGCAAAACATTAAAATGACGTTGCCTTTAATTCAGTCAGATTGGCATTGACATGAAGAGAGATGAGAGAGTGCAGCTGTCAATGCTTATGAGTGCTCCCCAAAGCCTAACACCAGACGTCCTCCCTCGTTAGAAGCGAGGGTTTGCATAAACATCTCACTCCCCTTAAACAATGAAATGTCAGGGATACAAAAAAAAAGTTTAAAATATCAAGCAGGCATCGCTTTATATTAAAGGTTCTCCCTCTGCAGATTGTAATTAAAGAGGCCCCGTGGTCCTTTTATTATTTGGAATGATTCTCTACAGCCTCAGCGTTTGGTGGTTTGATTCCCACTGGGCCAACATATCCATGCACTTAACAGTGTCCGGACAATTAGATTATATGAAGAGCTTTGTTTGCATCAATCACTCAGCGGAGGTTCCACCAGGTCCCGACTCGAGAGTCGTCATGGGTTCGTGTCATTTACTGTTGGTGGCTGCAGGCTGTTTCTCCATGATACGATTACGTGTTGAGCACCTGACAATTACCCAGAACAGAAACATGAGCGATGAGCACGGGACCGGGGGGGGGCACATCTGCTTGTTGTATTAGTGTGACCAAATAGAGGCTGGTAGGTGGTGGGTGGGTGGGTTATGCAGTCAGCATTAATGTACAAAAGCGTTGGAATAAAACCTCGGACAGGGACGCGATGAAAATTTTGGATTAATGTGGAGATTTAAAGCATCTAAGTATTTTTTCTATCCTGTCCTTATATAGGTAACCTTCTATCCATAAATGATGTTATATATCAAAGAGGTTTGTTCTTTTTATTATTATTGTTTTCCTGCCATCTCTGCCATGATCATACACTATTTAGTTTTTGCAAATATAAACTAAATGATTGTCCTTTAATCAATATTTTTCACTCCTTCGACATAGTAGTTGTTCTATTCCTCATTCTACACTGTATTGGAGAATTATTGCATCTATCACTCCTG
Organism: Chascanopsetta lugubris; assembly: GCA_016785325.1. Classification (NCBI taxonomy): domain Eukaryota; kingdom Metazoa; phylum Chordata; class Actinopteri; order Pleuronectiformes; family Bothidae; genus Chascanopsetta; species Chascanopsetta lugubris. The sequence goes on along the minus strand of JAFBJT010107418.1, from coordinate 46,122 downwards.
CCAGTAGAGATGCCTTTTAGCTAAATCTCGTACGCTGTACCTTTAATTTAGTCTCTATTAGCTACGCAAACCTGGTTCTCCACACACACGTGGTGACTCAGGAATGCCAGTGTGGCAGGAGTAAAATGTTTAAGGACGTCTCCCAGTATGGAGAGGATCGGTGTCTCCCAGGAGGAGCCGATAAAACACAAGGAGAGGATTGACTGCGGGTCCGAGTCAGTGGTTCGAATCGACTATAACTGTGTCCATTTTTGGACTTGGAGCTGAATGCCCCATAGACTCTATTACGCCCCTACAAGTTTTGCGCTTTGTCGAAGAATCCAGAAGTTTGCTAGTTTCTTTTCAGAAATCTTTTGTCCTCCCTTCATATTACCCCGAGGAAGCTGCGAGCGGGTTGCAGGGTCTTCTTGGTGTCAGATTAATGGCTGTCACAGTGGTGGCTCGCTAAACATGGGGTTTTATAATGTGCTTGAGGGAAAACAAAAATGGAAGCGAGAGGCCTCCGTCCATTTGTCAGCCATGGGAGTGAGTTTCACTTGGATGAGTCCAAACAGTAAAGAAAGGGCTAATTCAGACAGGAGCAGGTGGTTAGTCAGAGAGTAGGGAGCAGGCCATGCTCGCCCATCTCTTCCATCCTCCTGCTACTTCTGTGCTTCTTTCCCTCTTTTAATTGGTAGGTGGGAGCAGCCAACATACACATTTGATGTCTCCTGTTCAGCCTCTTCCTTCTCCCCCCCTGCCCCGAAAGGCTTTCCTACAACATGGAGAGGGCATGCGACAACCCCTGACCTTTAATAACTTTGCGTGCTATTCATCATCTCTCTCTCTCTCTCTCTCTCTCTCTCTCTCTCTCCCAAGATAAAAACAGCCAGCTTTCATTCCTCAACCTGATTCACGGTTTGTTTTTTTTGGACCCAGATACAAAACGTCTTTCAACCACCATGCCATAAAAAGTATACCCCACTCAGATCTTAAGATTAATATCTGCGATTGTCAAGTCGTGGTACTTTAATTGAGGGTCTGACTGGAATAACTCATCAGCTTGTGGGCAACACTTAAATCCATCAGCACTTTGGTCCACCAGGCAGCCACCATGTCAAAACATGTGTTTTAATTCAAGTCAAAGTTGGGGAATAGCGTTGTATAAATGCATCAAAGTGACTGACTATCGCTAGTTGTATCTATTGACACCCATAATGTGGACATTTGTCCAATTAGACCTTTTAGAAACTCAACCTATATTGACATGGATACAAGATGGCATCTCCACAATGAACTAATATAAATGTATTTGATCAATAATTTTAAGTAAGAACAAGTCTACCACCTTAACACTGATGCATTTATAGAGCCCTCAGGGTGTTATCATTATATCTAAATTTAAAGGTTCAGGTTGAGAGATTTATTAGACTTTATTTTCAATTGACAAAAATGTCATATTCAACAATTGTATTGCTTTTCTGAATGTACTACATCCACCTATATCCAACTGTTGTTGCCCCTACTGCAGCCTAGAGAGGAGAACGTAAACACCTTTTGGATTTTTTATGATAGCTTACCTATATTTATCATCAGTTATTCATGTTCAAAAAATATCTCTGGACAGGTTTTTCACTCAACTCTTCTTTCTATACCCTCATTCAGAATCTCGCGGTTGCCATGGGCGAACAGCTGCTTGAGTCCTGTCCTCCATTTCAACTCGTCTAAGTTTAGGCATTGATGCTAATTTTAATAATTGGTGAGATGCGTTTTAAATTGTTGTATAATGTGATCCGGCAGTGTTGTGTTTGCAGTAGTTTTGATTAAATGGGATAAGGGGGCAAGGAGGCAGTTCATCTCCTAAAGAAATATTTTGTCTGCGTGTCATGTAAACAGTATTATAATAGAGGGCTGTTGGTTTATGTGATCATATAAACAGCTTAAACAAACTGCTGTCTCAGTTTTGGCAGGGGTGCATGGAGGGGGGGGGGGGTGAGCGTCTCTAATTGAAGCCAACCTTATTAATCACTTAAGTGAAACAAAAGACAAACATCAAAATAATGCAATACATAATTCATTGAGTTTTTTTACTACGGAGTCTAAGAGCCATCACGTTGCCAAATAAAACTTTGAGTGTCTCTGCAGATGCACAGAGACAGTTGGCACCGTGTCTGTGCACATCTGAGTCTTCCAGGCAGCACCACACTTCACTCACTCTCTGTTGAGGAAAACGTTTTGCAGAGCAGTTTAAAATGTTCACACAACTCCTGCCAATTAAAAGAAAACGCAGGTGTTTATCTCAGATATGGGACTTTTTTTAACGCTTTGAATAATTTGTAGTATCCAACATAAATGTGGTAAGTCAAATTTTCCAAACCAAATTATTATGATTGTAATTGTATGGTTGTAAGTCCCTTAAAGGTACAGTGCATATGACTAAGGGAAAAGGTATTTATCAATGGGATAGGACAAATGGAATATTACAATTCAAATGCTGGTTTTATTATTATGCAACCACCCACATGTATGAAATGAACTCTTAATGAACCTTAAATGAGCGCAAGAGGGTCCTCTCTACTATGTTTTTACGAAATTCCACACTAATTACATTCTAATTAATGATGATTGAAAGCACTGCTATGTGTTTTGAAAGCCAGTGATTTGTTGGAGGTATCCAGCTGCAGTCCATAATCCCACCACTAGATGGCACTGAAGCCTTCACACTGCCCCTTTAATGCAATTCCACCATTGTCTCGCATTGTTTATCCATAACTTCCCCAGCATTTGTCACGGACCTCCATTGAAGTGTAATTGCTCCGGGTGCTTTTGTGTCTTGTTGTGTTTGCGCCATCTGCCTCTGTCGCTTAACGATGACTCATCATTTCAAGTCGGGGGCGGAGACAAAGATCCGTAGTCCCACTGAAAGGACGGATGGCTGAAACCGCTCTCGCCTCCAGTCGTTGCTCAGCCCGGCATTACAAGGAGCTCTCTACCTCTCTTAATCCCTATCTTCCCCCTCTCTCTTCTCTCTCTCTCTCTGTCTTTCTCTTTCCCTCTCTTCTCAATTACTGTCTGACTCTGAATCCCCCCGCACCCCTCACAGCTCCCCTCTCTCCCCACTTTCTCCCATTTCACTTTAATGTTTCGCTCTTCTCTTTATGTCTTTGTCACATCAGCCTCTCTTTCTAATTGGCTTACGCTCAGCATGAATGAGTGGCCACAGCTCTGACTCTCCCGGTGCTGGAACATGCAAAGGGCAGTTGAGGCAGAATCTATATTCACACCACACGGCCTCCGTCCACCCCCCACCCCCCACTGCTCCCCTAACCTTGATGGGGCAAAATCAAGGTGGCGAGACAAGGGAGCGGTTTCACCCTGTTTCCTTTCTGATTCTCTTCTTCATGTATGTTTTGGCAAATGTCAGATTGTGTCTTGGGGTTCCTCTCGTGTAACTTTGAGTAGTTGGCTTCCTGAGAGATCAATGCAAGTCTTTGTACATTCATTTTGTCTTGAAATCTAGTTAAAGGTACATTGTGCAGGATTATTTGACATCTATTTGACATTTGACTTTTTTTCTGCACTGTCCTTCCTATGTTAAGCATCTTTGAGTACTCAGAAAAGTGCTATACAAAACATATGTATTATTATTACTATTATTATCTAGTGTTGAAGCTCACCACGCTCTTCCCATACAAGCATGTAGGCGTGTATACATATATATATATATATATACACATACATATATATATTATTATTATTATTATTATTATTATTATTATTATTGTTGTTATTAAAGGTTATCATTAAAGGTCAAATGTGATAATGTCCTTTCTGGGAACATAGTATAGTATACTCACTTTATCTTGAATGTTTGCCATTAGAAATAATAATTGCTTCATCTAACTCTTTCACTCTGGACCTTTGAAGGTATAGTTTGTAGGGTTTGTCTCTTTATTTTTGTGAACACACACGCACAGAAATGTCCTGCGCACAGGACAACAATACTAAAAAGACAAAGTAGCATCTGTGCAGGGACACACTTCACAACACATCACTAGCGGCTCGTTAAAGATAATCTTAAATGCTCCGTAGTGCACCCTTTAAAAGTTTGCTGCTTAATCTGACGCAAATACATCTTGGCCTCGGATCCTCCCAAACATGAACTCCATATTAATATTAATGGAGCCCATCTCTCACCATTTCAACCTGTTTGAACTCACCTGCATGGTTAATTGGAGAAAAAAGGAGACTTAAAACATAAGGTTTCACTCTTTAAACTGGAGAAATGTGACGACACTCTTGCGATGCATCACGGCGCGGTTGCATAATTCAGTTTGATCCGGCCCATTCGGATTAATATTCATCAGGTTTGCAGCACTTGAACTCGATCCAGTAATCGAGACTCGGCGGCGGAGTTGCACTAAGTTGCACATGTCATCCTGTGCATGAAGAGTCCATGACAATAGACTTTAATGAGGTCGCACTTGTCTGGAGAGGGAGTGACATGTCTTAGACCACTCTGATGATCAGATTGACGCTAATTGGCAGTTTGTTCACCACCGACATCCTCCTCCAATGGCATCCTCCAACACGTTCATGTCATTACTCTTACTTTTGCCGTGGCTTTAAAGGTGCAGTGTGTAAGATTTGGTGACATCTAGTGGTGAAGTTACATGCTGAATCCATCACCTCACCTTCCACCTTCTGATCATGCGGGAGAACCTATGGTAGCGATCAGTTGTCATTTAAACTCAAAATATGTTTAGTGTGTCCACTCTGGGCTACTATAAAAACATGGCGGAACTGGTCTTCATGTAAATATACATTAATGGACTAATTTAAGGGAAATGGTAAGTAACACATTAAGGTGATTGTGAAAATTGTAACTGTATCTCATTGTTTTGTAATATCATTTCTACCAATAGAGGTGACAGGAATGACCCCAATCTTACACACTGCACCTTTAAATGTTGTGATAGCCTTTATCTGTAGTGCTCCAATTTCTGCCATCACCCATATTCTGGCCAGCACAGTACAAAGAAGTTATTTCAAAGCTGTACAGGCTTGCGTTCCTCCTCGCCTTGAGATTTTCATCCCAGCAACAGTTACAAAAAAAAAAACACCCCTCTATTAAACACTGATTCCAGCACTGAATAGAAATATTGTGAGGTGGCTGTGACCTCACCGCCGACATCTTTTCTGCAGCAGCACATGCTGATGTTTACAAACCGTCTCTGTGGTCAAACAGATCTGCCTGGAAACACCATCCTGCATCGCCCGCATGTGTTGTTGTAGAGAGAAGTCAGGGATGTTTATGTGGGAGTAAACTGCTCTGATGAGAAATCTGTCTTTTCATCGACCGGGCCTGATTGTCCTTTCACCTCAGCCAGGCCAGCTCTCTCATATTCAGCGGCACACACACACAAGCTCCCTTCTTCTTCTTCTTTTCTTTTTTCCAAAGGGAGGGTTTTTGTCCGTCTGGAGTGGTGGCCTCTCCCGCTGGCCCCACACTTGCTTGTGAAAGCCAATTATACCAGGGCTATTTTCTGAGCAGGGAGCATGTCAATATTACACAGCGGGAGAGCTCTCACTCTTGCTTCGCACTGCATTCTTATTCATGAGCCTTAATTCCATCAATGGCCTCCTCAGCCACTGGTCTGTGGTTGTTTCCCCGCCATCCGGATGGGAAGCCGTCGCCCCACTCGCCGTTCTCTCTTCAGAGTGTGTACAGAAGCTGTTTTTTTACAATGCCCGGGGAACATTGCTGCTGTAGGTGCAGACATGGACCTAATTCTCCCATGTACAGGCTGAGGGGAGTGGAAGTGGTGAGGCTCTTGTTGAGGAGTTGAATGTGATGTTTAGCTTGTCTGCGCAGTGATGTGGCAATGTGGACTGGACCTTTACTTGAACTTGTAAAGAGCTGAGCTTGGTACAAAACCAAGTCTGGTGTATTATTCTTATTTTCTTCAAGACGTCATGTTGGACATCAGGAAGTAGGTCAAATATTTGGCTGATGTACAAATGGGCTTCGAAGCAATATGGCTTTGACCATAACCCCTCTTCGTAGCGATGGCAACAATGTTTTGCTTAATTCTCCGATGGTCTCGTGATTTTTGTTATTTATTCTACTATATTTTTCAGATTCCATTGGCTTATAGAGAAACAAGGCAAAATGTATTCCATTCTCTTTTTATCATACATCATATTTTGACAGCATCTTTGAAGCTTGAATATTTACTTAAAGTCAAACTCCTTTTATTAACACACAACCATTTCTCATCTATTCTGTATGGTAAGGAAATGAATGTAGTGCAGATAAAGGACTTTTTAAGTGATATAAATATTTTTGAATGTCATGTATTTTTCGGCCCATCAAAATGAATAATACATAAATGTCGATCCAGCAGATTTCAATGCCTTCTCATCAGGGAAATGTAGAGCGATGACGACAGCACGCCATGTTGCTGAGTGCCACTCAGAAAATAGCTTTTCAAGGGAGTGATGACCACTATTACATTTTCATGTCATTGAGTTGTTTAAATGATAATTCTTCTTTGCAGTTCTTCGGTCTATTGTGACCAACTCATCATGAGGTCGAGGTCTGGTGGAGCCAAACAGGAACACACTTTTGCAGAGGATGGTTTATAATGCTGATTCTGCACATGCTAAGAGTTGTTCAACTTCGTTTTTGGCAAAGTCCTAGGGAGTCGTAAATTCTGCTTAAAATTGTCTGTATTATATTGCAGATGGAAGGTAACATTTTGCCCTCCCCAATTCAGAAGCAGACTTCTCTTTATGTGCCTTTTTGGCTCAAACAACTAATTATTGTTAATGAAATCAGAGCCTTCAGGTGTGATTTATGGCTTGGGAGCCTGGACAAAGGCTTCTGCAGGAGGTAGAAAGTTGAGAAAGAAAAGGAAGTGAGACGGAGACAGGGCAGATAAAAGGTGCACTCTCTATCTCGTCCGCTGATATCGTTGCCGTACAATCAAGTTCCTCATGTCACCTTGAAGTTGATGGAATTTACTTAACGTCCACTGGCGTTCCCTGATCCCGATGCTCGCCACGCCGCTCGCTCGCAAACTTCAAACCCCAATCTGCCGCCGCCTGATTAGTTACGGGATCAGAATTTGAATCTCGTCTTAAATAAGCAGAGCTCTCGGTTTGACATCCGACTTTAAAGGGGCACCTGCAGGGGTGCTGCTGTAGGATGTATCCCAGCTATCTCCTCTGCTGTTTCACCTCGGGCCTGCGTTGTGATTCAAGTGGACATGAAAGAGAACCTCGGAACAGTGGCAAAGCCAATGACCTGCTCCCTGTGTACTTAATAAAATATGACAGGGATGATGGAATTGTTGATTCCAAATGGGAAAATGGCTTTGTGCAGGAGCATGAAATAAATCTCAGCCAGGTAACCGAATGAGGGAAATGGAAAGTTTGGAAACAATACGAAATGTAAATAATACAAGCAGCGTTGGAGTATAACTGAAATTGTTGCCGTAACCTTAAAGTTATAGATTATAGTGTATCCATGTGTCAGTTATAAGACACATATAATGATAGGAATTCTATACAGATAACAGAAACTCATTATTTCTTTAATGATGATAAATAAAGATGGCTACAGCCAAAGCATCTTGAACACCTCCAACTGGTGGCTGACTGTGGTATAGGTTGTAAAACCTGCCTAACCTATGTTAGTGGAAGGGGCATATTCTTGCCATGATTGTTCCTAAGTTTATTTTAAATTAGTTATATCACACTGTTGAAACATCATGATTTAGATTCTAATAGAGAAATAGCCAGTATCATAAATAGATAGTAGTGGTACAAGTGTTTACTTTGAACAGTCATGTAGGCCGTTGCCTTCCAGTGATTCGCGATGTTTACGCGTGTACAAAAATATTCCCCTCAGAGGTTTTGTCTCTAGCATTAGAAACCATGGCAACAGAGCTGGCTTTAAACTGCAATTGCTGAGATGGCGATACGGGAACCAGGTTGGGGCTCAAAGTTAGCTTTCCTCCCCACTAATCTCCCCCTCGAGACGGACCACAGGCCATAATAGATCCCCGAGATGGTGGAATTAGGCGACGTTTATGTTCCGAAGAATAGCTCAAACATCCCGCGCTCCAAAACCGCCGCCGTTCTCAACCGAGTGCTCAACCATAAATCCCGTGCTCCAAACTGACAATGACACCATGCGCGTAGCAGTGCTGAGCCGAAACGAACAGACAGGATGACACGGCTCTAAACTTTGTTTTCCGAGCGCAATGAGACTACCCCTCTCTCCTCAGGCTGTATCTCGGGAGACCTGTTGGTGTGGAGGGGAAGTTAAAAGACAGCTAAATATCTTGGCTTCCCTTGACAAATTCAATTGGACAGTGCTGCTGCGCAGGGGTGAAATACAAGGGAGGCCTTGTCACCTCTACTAGCGCAGGAGAAGGACTGGAACTATATCAGTCTATATACTTCTCGCTCACCTCGCTTGCACTCGCTGTCTGTCGGTGGAAACTCCACATAAATCTCGAGTGGTCCAAGCGAGTGTTTGGTGAAATACGGCTCGTGAATCGTAGCTTTAAAGAAAATATGGGATGTAGATAAAAGAGGGCCTTTAATGTTTACCTCACTAAATTTAAAACAGTAAATTATTCAGCATTCATGCAATAAATCTACCGGCCAACCGGCAGAGGATTATTAAATTACAGGTTGTTGTTTTTTTTCAGACAAAATTAGTGGTGTTCTTTAATCTAAAGCCAGCTCGTGTCATAGTTACTAATGTTTGGACATGATTTCATTATCTCGCAAATCTATCCCATTAAACTCCTCAAAATGCATTTCTTATGACCAAATAGGGCTGCAACTCATATCTATTTTGATAGTCTTCTTATTATCCAATCAGATTGAAATTTTAAACAAAAGAAGCCTTTTTTTTATTTCTTGCAATTAACTTGAAAAATACATGCATGTATTCATGGAGAACACTCCACTTTATACTCCAAGAGTATAAAATTATCATTACATTGGATTAAAGGTGCAGTGTGTACGATTTGGGTAATTTTTGTCACATCTGAAAATATTACATGAGGAGCGGGTCTTCTCCATAGGGGCTGCCATGTTTTTACAGTGGCCCATAGTGGACATACCAAACATCTATTGAGTTTTAATGACAACTGAAGTCAACCGCAGGTTCTTGTGCATGCTCAGAAGGGTGAGGTGAGGGATACAACATGCAACTTCACCTCTAGAGGTCACCAACTCTTAAACACTGCACCTTTCATGACAGTCATCACTTGAGCCGCTCTGCTCTGTCACAGCTCCAGCTTTTTTTTCCCCCTGTCAAATCATTCCCCTCGCTCCCCTCCTGCAAAATTACTCTTAATATACTGAAAAATCATTTTGACTTGAAATATGTTAACCTGCCCAAGTTCCATACTGCTGCCATCGCCCTGCTGCCGTCCATTTAACCTGTACATCATGTAATGAATAAGACCCCTGTGCCTCCACATGGCCAGTAAATTACTTTCCTCTCAGACTTAAGTTGCGAGTGACGGCGCCTCGAGCATATTGACACCATGGAGACAGGAGACTTCAGTGAACCCGGAGCTTTTAATCCCGGCCATGCCTCTGCCAGGACCAGTCCTTAAGACCCCGTGGTGATTCCGCGCATGCCGATGCACATTTGGCCCCCCGCCGAGCCCATCGATGCCTGACACCCCCCCCGCCCCCCTTGTGTATCGAACACCGGGGGGGTTACTCATAACCCCTCCTCATCTTTCATTATCGAGATGTGAATGAGGAAGGTCAGGGGGGCGGCTCCTCATCGATCGGTCAACACAGGAATATTTGATTGTCGCTCCGGCGGCTCTGCCAAGACACCCCCCCATCATGGCAACAAAGGTGGCCATTTTAAATACACAAAGGGGTGGAGTGTGGTAAACATGGGTGTTTTGAAATGGCTGCTCAAGGTCACGATGATTCACTGGAATGACTGTGAAGCAGCGCTCGCAGAGAAGTGAGCATTTTGCTTCCAGACCTCGTGGCTTGTGTGTAGTGTCGTGTTATCAGAGGCACTTGTTTGTGTCTGCGTGGAACCAGGTGATTAGCAGCTGAACGCCCTCCTATAAGCTAAGCACCGCAGATGACCATTAGAAATGCGGTGCAGCTTTTTCCTTTATTTTTTTTATTTTTTATTTTTTGGCTTTGAAAAAAGGGGCTTTGAAGAAGGGAAGTGCTGGAAGCACATACTGGCCCAAGTCGGACATTGGAAGTTACCATGGTGACAGGGGCTGAAAATGAAAAATCTGTGCTTAAAGGCAGGCCTTGGTGTGTGTGTGTGTGTGTGCGTGTGCGTGTCTGTGGTGAAAGTGAGAGAGGGAGAGAGATGGTGCAGGGGATTAGTGATACAGTGCCTATTGATTTTGTTTGTAGATTATAGATGCAGTGAATGGACTTCTGCTCTGCTCTCATGTTGAATACTTTCAGATTCTTTTTGCAGTGAAAGCTCAGAACTTTTTTTTTCTTTTTCTCCCCAAAAATATAAAGTGAATGAGGGTCCAAAGCAAAGGATTAGAATCTTTTTCTTGGTACTGTGCAGTTGCCGACAGCCACTTAAGCTCCCTATAAAGCAGCGCTTTGACTTGAAGCAGCAGCAGCAGTCCATCGTTCTTTGTGTGTAGCAAACAGGACTTGATGCCTTGGAAAGTCAAACCAGTGGCATCACTGGCTTTTTTTTCTTTAAATCTAAATTCCCCTTGTATCCGTTTGAAGGCCATCACAGGAACGGCACCACTGGGTATCGGGCCAAAGAATCTGCCTCTTGCAGAGATGCTCTTGAGATGGGCTCAGAGTCTCAGCAGGAACGGTTCAAAAGGCTAAAACCATGTCAGCGATTCAATGGAGCCTGTCACTGGGATGTTTCAGGGTGGATATTCCCTTTATGCTATAGAAAGTGTTTCCATGAATCAAATGTAAATGTCTGCGTAGGCTCGATATGCCGGCACATTTCAATTTAACACATGTGAGCAAACAGCCACCCACCCATTAGAAATCTCTCTTTCACACATTGCATGTCAAAGCAGCACTTTTATCTTTAGTATGTGACACATTAATATTCATATGTTTTTTTTTTGTATTAAAATTAGAAAGTGACACAACCCTCACTTTTTACACATTCCTCCTGGTGAAACGAGGTTTACGCTAAAATGGAAGTGGGGTGGGGGGGTTGGGGGTTGTGAGTCCCCCCCAAGGGCCCTCTGAGCCCCGGGGAGATAAATCAAGCGTCACATGGATGATAGGGAGCAGCATCATTTGTTGGCAAGAATAGAAAAATTCATCCTGGAAATCGTAAATCTCGAGACAGCCAGGCCGCGGTGAATAAGCCTCACCCACCAAACAAATCGATTGGTGGGGTTATTGCACATTTCAATCCTCCTGCCTCTGTACAGTCACCTGAAAAGACACTGTGGGTGTCCTGATTTGCATATGCATAGCCGCAGATTAGACACACCGCTTGTTTTCCACTGTGACAGATGGTTGAATCAAACACCAAGATATATATTTAGTTGTTTATTTTTAATTTGAGATCTGCATTAAAATTCCTTATTAACCTTGAATTTCGGGGTCGACGTGTGTGTGCTTGCAGAGGAGGGGAAAAACACTTTGCCAGTCGATACCTGTTCTCATTACAATAGATTTACAGGATATGTGATAATGATTTAAAGGTGCAGTGTGTACGATTTGGTGACATCTAGATGTGAAGTTGCGCGTTGTATCCATCACTTCACCCTCACCTTTCTGAGCATGCAGGAGAACCTATAGTAGACTTCAGTTGTCATTAGATCTCCAAAAATGTTTAGTGTGTCCACTCTGGGCTTCTGTAAAAACATGGCGGCCCCGTATAGAGGACCCACTCCTCATGGGAAATATACATTAATGGTCTTATTTAAGGGTAATGAAAAAAAACAAAGAAACATTTAGGTGATAAATTCATGAAAATGTCAGTTTTGTAGGATTTTTAGAAGTGACAAAATTGGCTGGAATCTTACACACTGCACCTTTAATATTTTTACACATTCATCACAAATTTCAAAAATTCACCTCTCTATCTGTTTTAACAGCTGCCATACGATGCCAATGCCACCCCCCCTCCCCATTCTGATCACAACTGACAGGAACATCTGCCTCATAAGATAAGATCAGACAATACTGCGCTGTATCTTATGGACTGTCAGAATGTGTATGTTGAGTTGTCAGTAGGCGGAATCCCTGGTGCCTTGCTTTAAACGAGGGCAGTCGGGAGATAATGACGGAGTGCTTTCGCTGTCATTTTAATTAGCCGCCATCACGGCTGCACACCATGTAAATCACACGTGTATCTGCTGAAGAGATGACATCATTTACATACAACGCCGCGTCCTGTCCATTCACCAGATTGTCTCTGCGGCGAGAATAGAATTATAACAATAACATGTGTGGGAGCTGTGTTATCTCTGCAAACATTCATCTGAGGCAGTTCAACAGAGATAATAGCATGTGTTCAATGCATTATTTATTTTAATTCCCCCTCCCCCGTGTGTGTGTGTGTGTGTGTGTGTGTGTGTGTGTGTGTGTGTGTGTGTGTGCGTGTGTGTGTCTATGGCAGAACTTTGAATCACTATGGACTTTAAACAAAACATAGAACTTCTTTACTTGGTATGTCTGAGCCGCACTCGCTCCCAAAATGTGAATCTCCAGACATCTAAGGGAAAGTGTCAAAGGATTAGTCTGCAGAGTTTATCTTTTTCCCCCCTCGGAGATAGACGGCTGGTGTCTGTGCTCCAAAAAGACCGCTGACTGTGCCCCTGCCTTGAAAGCAGAGATAAGCCCTGCATGTGAATGCATGTATGAATTCGTGTCAAAGAGGATTCATTACATGGGCGCCATTGTCTTCTAAAGAATGGTTATATATTACCATTGTGCACAGGAGCACAATTGAACTTCAATATGAACTCAAACACCATCGTTCTAAATTCATTACCATTGTTGTAGATCAGTATAATTGTGTCTTATTGTACGATTTCAACAAAACACACGAAGACGAACTCTAACTCGCGCTGCTTCCTCCAAGTGGATCAATAAGCCCTTGTTTTTTTGTCTTAACGTTAAATTTGGAAGCGGCGTAACTCCCTCGACGCCTCGCTGGCATGTGCCAGAATGACACTTTAATGGAATTTTGGTGCAGCGGCTCCAGGTAGATCTGGACGGCATGTGCAGACTCATGGATTGACCTTTCGGTCGGAGGGAGAAATTGCATCACCTCGTACCTGTTGTGGCACCGAAAGAGATGGATTAATTTCAGAGGCAAGCTGAGCAAGTTTGATCTGTCTGCGGCTCGGATTTCCACTTCTTAGAAATGACACTTCGCAGGACTCTTTATTCAGAACCCCCTTCAAAGGAACCTTTGTCCCACTTCTTCTATAAACATCAGCAAGTATTTTCAATATTTTTTATTGCTAGTTTAGTGATGGAAAAATACGACTTTGCGGTTTAGAATTTTTTTCGAATATCTGAGGTTTAAATTCATTTGGTGTAAGTTTTGTCCAAAGTGGAGCGAGAAAACAAGGTCCAATGCTTGTGGTCAATCAGTTATTCCAAAGCACCACAAGTTGACTTAAGTTATTTATGCTCTCCACATATTAAAGGTGCAGTGTGTAAGATTTGGTGACATCTAATGGACTCATTTTAGGGTAATGGAAAAAAAAACCTAGAAATTATTTAGGCTATTACAGATTCCTGAGAATGTCAGTGTGTTATTGTTTTGTGTCATTTTTAGCAGTAACAAAAATGACCACAATCTCACACACTGCACCTTTAAACACTACCTTGAGCGGAAGTGAAATGAGCATTGACCTCAGTCGGTTGCAGTCTCTCCTCTCTCATGAACTGCATGGGGTCATGCACATAGCCCATTATTCCCCCCAGGGAGGAAGGGGAAACAAGGTGGAATACATCAGCATGTGGGTTCCGTCCTCTGGACCCCCGACGTAAAGAATGCGTTCCCACAGCCAATGAGAATATTGCAGGCGGGGGAGGTCCCAGCATTCCCGAGGAGTGTTGGAGAGATATGCTGTCTCATCTCCTCAATCAACCCCGAGGGTGGGAACAGCCTCACCTGTGCTGTACCCCGTTGCCCTCCCTGGTGGGGATGTTGCATCATACCCAGAGATGCTCATGCATTTTGTGCAACACAGCCAGTCGGAGGGTAAACTCAGCTGCCCTGCAGAATTCATGCACGCCTTGCAGCTCTCGCTACCTCCTCCATTGATACTCCTGTAACACAGCTCCTCCGAGGAAGATGCTGTTTACCGGTGCACCCGTCTCCATAGATTCTGAATGACTTAGATTTGGGCCGTCGTTATTGACTTGAATAGCTTGAAATCCCAAAGCGAGTAGCCTCGGTCCCTTGTCACTGTGGTTGCGATGATGATGCTATTTTGTAGCAGTGTGTTTCAGCGGTAGCCTCACGCTTGCGTTTGTGAAATCTGAGACACAGAATCCAATGTAAAACTTCAGTTGACTTTTTACCCAGCGGACTCCCTTGCAAAAATGCCCCATCACTTTTTGCGGTGTGAGCGAGGCTGGAAGTGAAACTGGAGCTCATTAGCAGGCCCAACATGTGCAGGAGAGCATGGGCAGACCACATACATCGCTGACAAGGGTCTCACAGGTCAGGTTATGTGAGGTTAAGTGCAATTAGCTGGAGGAGATGTGCAGCGTCTCCTATATTCCTCATAGGAGGAGGGGGAGCCTCTTGTGTCTACAACAATTTGCTCTGGCCTTGACGAGTCCATGTTGAAGGAAATTCACCCCCCCCCTTCCCCCCCGCACACACACACACACTCTGTCTCTCTCGCGCTGATGCATTGCGCCGAGTGTACTGACCAAAAGGGAGCTGGCTGGGTTTCGAGCTGTCGGAGAGATGCAGCCGAGTTAAGGTAAATAAATTCCCTCCACAGAAGCAAGGCTCATGATGGGGGGGTGGGGAGGGCAGGGGGGAGGGGTGGGGTAGGAGGGGGGCAGAGCGCCCCCTGAGGTGATACCCCTGACCTTGCTGCCGTGTGCTGTCTGACAAAGTAGCAGCTCAGAGAAGCCTCTGCAAGCGAGACTCGGCTTTTCTGCAGATTCACTTTTTCCTTGCGCCGGCGGATGAAACTATCCTGCAACGGAAAATAAACTTTGTAGCTTTTCCCTTCCACTTGGTTACAGAAATTAAGTGCCATGCTTATTTTTACAGTCATGTTAAAGGTGCAATGTGTAAGATTTTGGTCATTTTTGTCACTAAAAATATTACAAAACAAGTACATACTGATATTTTAATGTATTTATTATCACGTAAATGTTTAATTTTTTCCCCATTAATGTATATTTACGTGAGGAGGGGGTCCTCTCTATGGGGGAGAGGACGCCATGTTTTCACAGGAGTAAAAGTGGACATACTAAACAGCTTTTAGGTTTTAATGACAACTGAAGTCTACCATAGTTTCAGACGGTTGAGGGTGTGGTGAAAGATACAACATGCAACTTCACCTGTAGAGGTCACCAAATCTTACACACTGCACCTTTAATGACATATCGTCTCATCAGGGAGTTGAAGTGAAAGTAAAGTAAAGTAAAAGTATTATACATAGGAAACAATGTATTTGTTTGGTATTTTTCAGCTTCTATGAGCTCTCTCGGACACAGTTATTGACATTATGCCTCACCTCTTTGAATAGTTTTATATCATCACCATATGTGTATATATATATACATATATATATATATATATATATAAAATAAACAATGTCTTAAATGTTAGTAGAAAACACTGGACTCCTGCCTCCCACTGTCTGCGTGCTCATAACATAAATTGTGAGTCGAGATGTCTTCTTGGCGGAAACATTCAATATGTGTGCAAACGTACAAACAGAACAAATAAGAGGAAGACAATGTGACCATTGTTTATATTGGCCCCATCCATCATGGTGAGCCGTAAACAAACCGATAGCTCCTCCTCTCACTTACAGAACACTGTTTTCGTCACCATCTCAGCTTGAGTGCCCACTCGTCCGAGATGCACGGCGAGACGGAGACGGAGGACCTCGCGTTTGCTTTCGTGTTCCACTCTTGGACGACAACCAAGAGTAGAGCTTCACGGGGTGAATCCATATTCCACCTCCGCCCATAAATTGTCCAAAATTAACTCTGATTTTTTCGTGAAACACTCCCCGTGTTCCAGTTAATCATCTCTTTGCCCGTTCTGGACGTCACGGTGCGTCAGTCGCCACTGAATTTTTCTAAGCTTGTTGTTGCGTCGAGATGAAGTGCGGCTTATTTCCCGAATACAATATGAGAGAGAGGGAGAGAGGGGAAAAACTGTGTGATGTAAAATCTTATGAAAGCTTCTAATCTGTGTGAATGGCTGAGAGGGATTACGCTTGTCAGCGGGGGAAGAAATGAACACAAGATGCTCATTTTTCTGTGAGCCATGCTATTGAATTTATGTTAAGCGGGAGAAGTAGTTCATCAGCGATGGCCCGCCCTGACCTTTGTTTGACCATCTGTGATGAAACTTATTCCATGCTTAATGAAGCCCGATAAAGGTCATTCACATATAGCCGGCGCACATCTCCCTGAGCAGCTTTATTCACGTGTCTCGTTCCACTCAGCAAATCCTATTGTTGCCGTTTGGTCGCAAACACTCCGGCAGGGCTGCTGATGCCACCTGGATTGCACATCCGCCTCTCTCACCTGCGTGTGTGCGCGCTCATTGATCGATCGTCTGTCGTACGTGTCGGTTGCACACCGCCGTCGCCGTCGTCCTCATTTGTGTATGGAAGCTTAAGCACTTGAGAACAGCGAGGCCCCCTTTTCAGTGATCCACTTCAAATCCATGCACTCCCACACTGGCCCATTGTATTTATGTTGTATACATTCATTCTCCATCTTTCCTCCCTCCTGCTCTTTAATCTGCGGCCCTCGGCTTTGTCAGACAGCGCAGTGGAAACAAACGGGAGAATAAAGTCACAGTTTGTCAGCGCTGCCTTCACAGACGTGTTTATTGGACAAGAGGTAATTTACAAATGTACACAATTCGTTTACAACTCCCCAAACATGTTTTCAGTAATGTGTAAAACTACTGAGAATACACAGGAATGTGCAAATATACATAACCAATTCCACATTTTCTGCATCCGTTTGTATGTGACCTACTTATCCATCCCTTCTATACTGCACTGTTGCATTGTGGGTGATGTGGGTTTTGAAAGGAAGTTGAATGCATGGCATTACATATTGCATATAATTTGCAGGAAATCAAAGTGGTTGACATGTGAATACACGACTCAATTAATGCGGTACTGTGATTTTGATATGGTCTCATCCTTGGGTATTGACAACAGCAATATTCACATTCTCAGTTTAAAGGTACAGTGTGTGCAATTCGGTGACATCTAGTGGTGAAGTTGCATTGTTGCATCCATCACCCCACCGCTGCCATTCGAGCATGCAGGAGAATGAACGCTAGCCGTCAGTCGTCATTAAAGCGCAAACAATGTTTAGTACATCCACTCTGGGGATATCGTAAAAACATGGCAGCCTCCATAGAGTGGACCCACTCTTGGTGTAAATATACATTAAAGGGCTCATTTTTAGGGTTATGTATAAAGCAAGGCATACATTGGGATGATTGCACAATTGTAAATACAATTGTTTTGTGATTCCATTTCTATAGACATCGGATGTCTTCGCACTTCATAGAAACTTCAAATAATCAGACAAAGTGAATAAAATATTGTTGTGCAGCATGTCCACAGCAGGTAACCACTCACATATGCTCCTTAATGAGCCTTTCCTGTGTGTGAGCACCAGGTGTCCACAGGGACTGCACCTAAGAGCACACTGAGCTAAATGCACAGTGCTTAAGGCTGTGGTGTCTCTTCCTCTTAGTGGTGTTTGAGAGGCTTTTTTTTTTTTGTGGTGCTGCTGCCGCACACAGAGACAGGCCGAATGAGGAAAGATGGATGCCGTGACACGCAGCTGGGAAAGATAATGAATGAAGTCGAGCGTGGGTAGCGAAGACCATCACTGAAGTGTAATGGGTCTCAACAGAGGGACTCGGGTATTGACCCGTCCGTCACTCCCCCCACCCACCCTCCCTCTCCCTCCGCGATCCCATCCTTTCTTCCCAAATACAAACTCGTACACGTGTGTGTGTGCGAAACTCGGCACGCAGTCGTAGACACACATGGTGCGGGGTACGCAAACACGCCAGCAGGGCCTCGGTCTTCGCACACACACGCGCGCTCGGTCCCTGAAGCACTTTGAACATCTTGTTTTTTATTCTTACCACGAGAGCGGGAAAGCGATGTGTGCGATATTCTTTGAGGTGGATGTGTTTCCTCTTTTTCACTGAAAGCAAATGGAGAGTTTGCGCTCTCCCTGACAGCCAGTGCTCCGTCAAACACACGCAAACTGTGGATACATCACAGTGACGTCGCGCCCCCCCCCCCCCCCCCCCCCCCCCCCAGGGGCGTCCCCCCCCCCCCCCCCCCCCCGATGCAGCTTGAACCAATGGTATGTGGCGTTCACGTGAATTCCATGGACACTTTTTTTCGCCCCACTTTAAAAAAAAAAATTTTCCACTTTATAAGACTCACTGGAGTGCTGAGAGAGAACAGTGGTGCACACCAGTTGTCTTTCATGATCCGGCTTTCACGGCACCTGCCACTGTCCCCCTGTCTTCTACCTCCTCTAATTTCCCCGTTAATTCGCTCATCCGCTTGTTTCCTGCACTGTGTCCGTTGGTCAATAGACTGAGGGGGAGTCAACCCACTTACTGTCATCAGAGGCAGCAGCGGGATCAGCCGGCGATTATAGTGATTACAGTTTGTGCTTACATAGGACTCGGGCGCTTTGTGCCACAACGCCCCTCGTCAGCTGGCAGTCTGAGCTCTAATCTGTCAGTTATAACAAACGGCAGACAAGGGGAACTGGAGGGAAAATTCCCCCATCTGCAGCTGAAATGCTTTTTTTTTTGACGTCTCAGCTCCGATCAAGATGCGTGGCGTCACTTCAGAAAGTTGCTTAAATTGATGCATCGCTGCCTTCTCCCGCATGATTTCTTTCTTCTTTTTCTTCTTTTATCATTTGCTTATGTAACATCAAGCCTCCTGCCGCTAAGATCCCGTCTCCTGCAAGTACCACCCAGCCACCTGCCGCTTCCTTCCCCCTATAGTGCAGATGTAAACAGCATACATATCTGAGCACATCAGTCAAAGTGAATCCATATCCTCCCCCTGCTAGTTCAAAGGGCTCCTGCACAGTCGAGTGTCTGATGAAATCCTGATTATCCCCCTTAATTGGTGAGTGTGAAGTCGTTGGGGCACGTGGCGCAGGCATGTCCCCCCCCCCCCCCCCCCCCCCCCCCCTTCCCCCCCCCCCCCCCCCCCCCGCTATCGATCCCCCCGTCCACCTACTCCGCTATTGATTTGTGTTTAATACATTTAATTGTAATTATTTCTCCCGCCTCATTTTATCCCCTCTCAGTGTGCAACGCGCCCTCAGGACTCTTGACGGGAAAGCGATAGGGGGTTATTTGTGTGCAGAGGTACAGAAAAAAAAAAGCACAGCGGTGATAAAAGGGATTTTGAATATGGGTCAAGATAGATGTTCAGGTTGGGATTAAGTTTGCAATCCATGTTAAATAGACATTATGATGTTTAATCCCTCTAGAGGAAATCATTATAAACATAGATTTGCTATGGTCTTAACTTCCTGGGCAGAATTGTTTGATAAAAATAATAAATTAATGTTTTCCATTTCAAAGGTACCGTGCGCGTGTGTGATATAAAGCCATCTAGTGGTGGCTGAGTGGTGTTGCAGCTGGACATCCTTTCATTCATCACTCCCATCCATTGTTGATATTTCCAACTTATGAAATCAGACAAAAGTGGAGGTAGTCACCATGGCAACAAGCTCCCTGATTCATAGGAGGTGCTGAAGTGTGTGGTGTGACTCAGCAATTCACAGACATATCGTCTGTGAATTAGCCACTGTTCAGTGTCAAGGATTTATTGATGTCTAGTCGTTTAAAGGCTACTGTAGAACAATGGTGGTGCAACATGGCGGACTATAGATATATATGTTATATATAAAGGTCTTATTCTGTGGCAGTGGATGCCATAAATTGTTCTTTCACTGTGATTGTGGACTCGAAATAACACCCCAAGTAATGCCAATATGTATCTTTCTATTCTGCACACTGCCCCTATAATAGCAAGGACTGCTTTTTAGAAGAGGGCAGCCTCTCTGTTCATATCCACACTGCTAAAAATTATCTGTATTTGTGCACATGCCCAGTCATGCAAGTGTGTGTGTGTGTGTGTGTGTGTGTGTGTGTGTGTGTGTGTGTGTGTGTGTGTGTGTGTGTGTGTGTGTGTGTGTGTGTGTGTGTGTGTGCGTCTGTCTGCGCACCGGCCTTCTGCGAGTTACATCTCTTCCCACCGTCTCACTTCTAATTCCATGTGACACTTAATCTTAACTTGTGTTCTCACCCGCTGATTACAAAGCCAACCCCCCACCACCCCCACCCAAAGATCCAAACAGAATAAAGCAGAGACAGTGTGGTGAGGAGGACGACTGCAGAGATGAGAGGGTGCTGCCTCTATAATTGTTTCTCACTTTCATGGGCTTGACCCCGTATTTATTTGACTGGCATTTTACTGCCCGGGAATTAACTCCTTGCGGATGGGGGTGGGGTGGAGGGGGGGCAGGGGACGCCGCACAGACAGCTGACGAGGTAGAGGCGTTGGAGGGGCGAGGGGGCTGCAGTGGAACCTATAAAAGCCGGAATGGGAAGGAATCGGCAGACCATATCTCATTACCACGTTGGCTCGGAATGAGATGGACCCTCTCTCTATTTTTTTTTTTTTTCTTGTCCCTCACTGCTTCGATTGATTAGTCGGCAGCCAATCAATGTTAATTAAGGTCTGGAGAATCCTTTAATTGTGCCGTATGAATCACGGCGTCAGACCCCGCCTTGACCTTCACGAGACTCAGCCGTGAACGGCCTTGCTGGAGGGGAAATTAATACTTTTATATATTGCAATGTAATGACGTTGGGTTAAAGGTGCAGTGTGTGATATTTTGGTTATTTTGTTCACCTCTAAAAGTGGGTCTAAGTCCTCTGTACGGGGGCCGACATGTTTTTACAGTAATGACAACTGAAGTCTGCCATAGGTTCTCCTCCATGCTCAGAAGGGTGAGGGCGAGGTGATGGATACAGCACGCAACCTCGCCTCAAGAGGTTGCCGAATCTTACACACTGCACCTTTAAATGAGGGGATTTGGGTGTGTACCGCACGCACAGAAACCGCGCCGGCGTTCAACCTCCCATTCCTCAATTTTGCAGTTGCAGAGCGTGGGCGGATCGATACTTGACAAAACGTTTAGGAGTTAATGTTGTGAGATAAGCAGCGCTAGTATGTGTGGCGAGAGGCTCCGTGCATAAGAAGCGGGGCCCTGATTGATGAGTGCCAAAAACAAAATGGCAGATGTGAACGCCACCAGCAGGGTAATTGTGATTTTTAATGAAGACCTACGTTTTGGATCGCGGCTGATTTTGCACTCAGTTGATTGTGTCTGCTCACACCCCGACTCCATCATCACCAGCTCTGCCACCGCCATCCATCATGCAGCCGTAAACGATGGATGTGGTTTAAAGGTGCATTACCACCAACTCTGAATCGAACGCATGAGGGTAACCATGATGTTGACCTTTGACCTGGGAGAAGAAAGGTCAATACTGCTTACTCCTTTGTTTTCACTCTTCTCCTTCTCTAATCTGGATACTTAAAGGTGTAGTGTTTAAGATTTTGGTCATGTTTGTCACTTCTAAAAATATTAGGGTTAACAATTACATATTGACATTTTCATGAATTTATAATCATGTAAATGTTTTATTTCTTTCCCATTACCCTAAAATGAGCCCAATAATATACATTTTGATGAAAAGCAGGTCTTCTCTATGGAGACCGCCATGTTGACAGTAGCAAAATGGGACATGCTCAACATCTGTTTAGTTTTAATGACAACTGAGGACTAACCATAGACTCCTGCATGCTCAGAAGGTGGAGGGTGAGGTGATGGATACAACTTCACCTCTAGAGGTCACCAAATCTTGAACTCTTGGACTCACTGGTACAGTGTAAATGACCAAAAACAACTGAAACCATCTTAGACAAACACATACCAGTATGCCCTTTGAATATTTCAGCTTGGTGCAGAGCTCTCTGTGGGACTATTTTTATAGGCCACTCCACTGAGGTCTCTGACCACTCCTGCTTGTACCTGCTACATGTACCTGACACTCCCACTCGGTCCACCAGCGTTTCTTCAAGCTAATTTAAAAAGCGGAGCCTCGTGATTATAGTCATCTCTGCCACACAATTAAATAGTTTCTGCCACATTAAGCAAACATTTACAGCCAATACTTAATGTTGTTGTTTACCAGAGTCCTGCATTTCTGATGAAATGGTTCTTTTCTCTCCATTTCCAGATGTAATAACCGGACCCAGTGTGCTGTTGTGGCCGGACCGGACGTTTTCCCTGACCCTTGTCCTGGAACCTACAAATACCTGGAAGTCCAGTACGAGTGTGTCCCTTACAGTACGTACCCTTGCATTCTCTCTAAGACACACACACACACACACACGCGCGCGCGCGCATTCGCAGTAGTCCCAGCCGACGCTCCCTCTCATTATTCTCAGTTGCTTCAGTGACTCATCAACAGCAGAATCAGCACGTCTGCTGCCTGTGATGTTTCCAAATGATCAGATATCACACGTGTTCGGTCGGGCGGATTCAAATTGAGCAGTGGCTGTGAAGACGAGCGATGATTCACGTCACACCCCGTGTGAGGTCAGGGGATGTTGTTCACAGTGTCATTTACATGTGAAAAACAATTGACAGCGAGCCGCTGTTTGTCCGTCCACACTGTGCTGTTTACCTGCTGTTTAAATCTGTGCAGAAACCTGTCAGGGGATTAACATTTTCCTGATGTTTTTTCTCCCGTCATTTTATTTTGTTGTCGGCGGCACGGCGGCTCGCACCGATCATCCTCCAGCGGAATATCGGTCGCGTGATTTATCGAGGATAAAATGACGTCAAATGCGTTTAAGGCGACGCGGCGGTCAAATAGTTTGTGACGGATGAACAGTAGATTTTTTTCGCGGAATAATGCCGGCGCTGCGCACGAGTGTCAACAAGAGGAGTGCGGCTGCATACCTGTTAATGTATTCAGTCAGAGGCGCGTTTCATTTTTAGACGCCGGCTCGTCACAGTTTCCCCGTCAGCTCCCCGAGTTCACAGGCTCTCTAATATCTTTGAGGAATCGCGTCTGATCAAGTCGCGTCTCTGTTGTCCCCACGCCGCCACGGAGACGCCATTTGTCTTTCGTCGGCATCAAATGCGCTTGTTTGCGGTTCAGTTCAGCTTAGTGGATGCCGGTTGATGCCCAGGCTGCTCCGAAGGGGGGAGTAAATAAGTAAATAAATAAATCAAAAACAGGGGGGTTTAATTAGTGCAGCAAGTGAAAAACACAGTCGGGGCTGCAGAGAAGTTGAGGTTGGAAACATTTGGGCAGGGACTCCCACCCCCACCCCCACACCCGCTGTGGGGGTGGGAGGTGACAGGATGAGCATGCAGCGAGAGGAAGTCCAGGTGAGGCCAGAGGAAGTGGAGTAGACACTGCCACATGACTTTTGCCATTGTGTCGTTGACCTCTGAAGTGGAGAGTGCCAAACTCACAGGAATCCTCCCTGCCATTTTCCCACATGCTCAGCACGGCGCTGGAAACATTCGGTCATGGGCTTCAACCTGTAACTGCCGGATGAACTCTCTCTCTCTCTCTCTCTCTCTCTCTCTCTCTCTCTCTCTCTCTCTCTCTCTCGCTCTCTCACCCTCTTTCCTGACATTGCTCTGTCTCTCTCTGTCCTCTGCGTGACCATCTCGACCTGTGAGCCGCCGCTGACAGGTGGCTCTCTCATAGCCGCCTCTTTGCACTATGCACGTTATCTCATCCACCAAATGTCAGTGTCAGTCTTTCCTGCTATTCACCGCTGACCAAAGTGAAGGTGCTGTAATGGGCAGCTTAACCTCCTTTTTTCCTCTACATTCAAGTGTAAAGGGGCCGTGATATGATGTGAATCTAAATACGAGTCGACGCGCGATTTTACAAATGATCCCACAGATTAGCAGTTAGTCTGCGGTTCTACAACCCAGAGTGCCTCCACGTTACTGTGGTACTTTAAGATGATCTATGTTTTCCTTTGTGGGGTTATAAGACTAGCTTAGAGATGCTATTCTTTCTTCACCCATCCTAATTTGAATTATAATGAAATGATACAAAAACGCACAAGTGCCTTTGCCTCTTAACCGCATTGTATCTGTCTTTGAAAAGTCCAAGGATGATCATGGTATTTATTTTATCATGTTCTATCAGAGACTGATCTGTATTTATTTCGTCTGTTTGGCCTATTTTTCTAGTCCCATGTCCTTTTTCTCAATATACTGTAGGACTCCATGTGAACCTGTTCCCCTGGGAAGCAGAGGTGCAGTTTATCTGCTCCGTCACGATCCCTGCGATACAAAGCAATCTCCCTCGTGGTCTTGTGGGATTGTTGCTTATCCAACCGGATGCATGGCACTTCCATTGAGTTGCCTGACTCAGCCACCAGCCAACCAGCCGGCTCCGCTTTACTTTTAACTAGTAGAATTGTCCTGCTCTTGAAAAGCAGAGTCACAATGCGGAACAGTGAGCCAGTGTTCCTGGCAGCTTTGTTGCTGTAGCATTGGGGACGGTTATTAGAGGAGCACCAGGGAGGGAGGGAGATGGATGCACCTTGTGTTGGTCCGACTCTGGATTGTGCCCAGGACGGTTATAGGATTAAACACTGTGCTGGCGCCGCGTTCACATTAAACAAGTCATGTAGGCGTTTATTTGTATGTTGAGGGTAATAAGACCTGGTCACTGGAGAGGGATTCTCAGACGGGGAATTGGTGGGAATTCAGTTTGCTCACGGACTTTTCTTTCTTCGCTCCAGTGGAAGAATTCATGCCACCTTTCCCAGTGCTTCATTTCCAATGCAATGCCTTTTCCTGTTGATCAGCATATTAGCATAGCCATGGATTAAGATGGCGAGACAGTGAGGTGATGGAGCTACTAAGGATTCAAAGCATCGAGGACAAAGTGAGCCCTGGTAGCATAGCCGCAGTGTTGTTTTCTATTTCCAGCTTATCAGAGGAGCAACAACAAAATAACTCAATATGTGGCTAAATTAATTGATTTAATAAATTGATAAATTAATAAATTGATGAATTGATACATCAATACATTCATAAATTAATATGCAATAAAATCACCGCCAGTGGAAGTGCCTTTTTTGTATTGGGTTACATACAGGTTAAATATAAAAATACTAAAGTTACTGCATATACTACATATACCCAGTGGAATATGTGTTATTGTGATGTTCCGCGTCCTGCTTCATCATTTTAATCACCACTTTACTTATCTAATTAATCAGAGACACAAAAGGGCATCTCACTAGTTACTAGTCGAAGGGGCACATGGTTTCGCATTACGCAGTCGGATTGTGGATGGGCTCTTAATACGAGTCTCTTTACCCACTCCTTGAGACAGACTGAGGGATTTGAGTGTCTAATAAGAGAAGCAGCCGCCCGTGACTCCCGACTCTCCTCCGAGTGATGGAGCCCGGACTCGGTATTCCTCCGACAAGCGCTCCCCACTAATACTCCCTTTCTTCCCTGCCACCCTTACTTTCACTAACACTCACTTACTTGTCCTTTAAGTGCCGTCACTAAGTACCACCCCTCCACCCCCACCCCCAGTACACCCCAAAAATACACCCCTTCCTCTCTTCTCCACAACTTCTTTTCACGTTGCCACAGTATCTTCATATGTCTATGAGATCTGATCCCCCCCTTCTCAATAACAGCTGTGGTAAATCGATGGACACATACAATATTGATTTTATTAATTTGCAATTTGATCCGCTCCATCAGTTGTAATGCAATAAAAAGTGTTACAATTACTGATGAGAGCGTCCAGTGTTTGCTCTCCGCTGTGCGGTGGCGTCCCGACGCAAGGCGATCCATCATAGTTTTATATCTGAGCTGCGGGCGGAATTATGATTTCATGCAAGGAGTTGTTTTATAAAATTTTCCGTAGTATAACATCGGATGTGTAGTAGCCGATAGAGAGGGGGAAATCGATGCTGTATTGTTAAAACATTGATGACTATGACAGAGATACGCGAATACCAGCGCACACTCAGGACTCTCTCTTCATACGTTTATGCAGTTTGTGTGTCCGCTCCTCCCTGCACTTTACAAATTAGCATCGCTACCCTCCGGCAGAAGCGATGTGCTGACCCCTTATAATGACTCATAAACATGACTGTGCTCCAGTGGCTGACATCTGTCTACGCCTCCTCCGCCCTCTCACCTCGTCTCTCTACAGTTCACCGAGGAATACTATTCTCTCAGTGGCCTATTAAAACCCTGCTCCCTCGCCCGCTTTGTCTTCCCTCTCCGTATAACTTGCGCTTTAATAGCTCCTTCTTGAGGCCGGGGCCCCCGTAAGGAGTCGGCACGTAATCCCATCTCCACCCCTGACCCACCCGCGTGTGTCTTCTTCCCCGGCTGTAATGAAGCGCTCGCACGCCCCCCCGCCTCCTCGGTGGCCCTTCAAATCCTTCCCCGACTTGTCACACAAGAAAGAGCCACCAAACTTGCTGCGTCGGGCTCTGCCGCAGAAAGTCTCTCTGTTGTTGACGTTTCAAGTCACTCGCTCGCTGGTGTCTCCTCCCTGTAATTAGCTGCTGCGTCGCAAAAAAACCCACAAAACTGACTGATTCGGTTCAGGCGAGCAAGTCAAACCCGTCGTCCAACAGAAAAAGAAGCACATGGGCTAATCGCATGTCCCTTTTTTTCTTTAAATGAAGTGACACTTAAGCCTGGATGAATCAGAACAAAGGAGGAAAACCTGCTGGCAGTGTGTTGCTACACATAAGCCACCGGTTCCCCCACTGTTTGGAGCTAATAAGGACAATGTTACAATCCAGTCTTGCACAGTGGGATCCAGCTCAGCTCCGTCAGATGTGGCTCTGTCTTTGAAAGCTAAGCCAGGTCACATAATCATCTCTGATTTGAGTGGAGCTCCGTGAATCCCGACCCCGTTCGAGACGTAACGCTCAATGTGTCATGTTCCTTTTATTTCCAAATCCCCCTAATTAGTTTTTAATTCCGTCTGCTAATATTAACACACCTCACAGGTGCGGGGGAGGGGGGGGGTAATCGAATCATCCGATAGATTGTTTTGGCAACTTTCTCCGAGCACCTGCTTCCAAGTCTCCGTCCTTCTGTGTTGGCAAGTGGAGCCGTGGAATTGATGCTGTGCACATGGCCATCACGTAAACTGCCGTGTGGGAATAATAAGGGGGGGTTGCCCGCCTTGTTATCCAGTGGTCACACCAACGGCAAACACCACCTGTGTGACCAGGATAGAACTGCATGTACTGTGCACTTCAATTCTGTTATTCAGGATTCATGCAGGTTCTCAAACTGTCTTAGAATTTATCAAAATGCTCAGACATGGTAAATTAATTTGGAATAAGATTAATTTCCAATTTGAAATATTATTATAATGACTTTTAAGGAATCCCACGTGCATGTGTGCATTAATTGAATTAGTTAGAGGAGACTTCCCAGTGGAATCTGAAATTAAGATAAGATAGTAAATGGTAAGAAAGGCATTGAATTAGTTAGTTAAAAGATAAAGACTTAACTGATCTTAAAATATTACAACTTTGAACCGCAAAATAAAAAGTAATTTGTCTTTTTTATAGAATACGGGTCACATTTGAATTTTTATTAACATACTACTTTTATACATAATTAAAGAGACCCACTCAAAATAATTTTCCTTGATTATGAAATTCAAAAAAAGATGAGACCTGAATGGTGTTGATATAGAATTGCTGATGACGGTTCATCAACAATTCTATATTAGCACCATTCACGACAACTTGTTGCAGATGCCATTTTTCTGAGGACTACATTTGTCTAGACCTTAAATCCCATTACATCTCTTCACGTTGCCTGTCTGCTACTTTTAAAGCAGGGTGACATCAGTCTTTTTCACATTAACTGTAAATCAACTGAACAGATTGTTCGGCGGCTCGCCGGCTCTTTGCCCTTGAGCTCCCCAATCCAAACGTTCATCGGGTCCAACGTGGGAGTCGACACCGTGACAGCCGATACATCACGCAGCCACACCCTCCTGGCTCCCTGCTGCACAGCCAGTGAGCACTCGCTGCTTGTTCACACAGTGTGTTTGCCCGGCCCCCTCCCCCCACCACCACCACCACCACCACCGGAGTCACCAGCTCCACTCCTTCCCATGTGTGATGCAAGGGGGGTGGGGGTGGGGGGGGGTCATCACTCAGTGTCAGCTGGCCACTCCCAATGACGATGGCTGTCATATCTCACTCCACACATTCACGCTGGTTTCTTGGCCTGATCTTGCAAAGACTGCTCTTGTCCAGACATGCTTTTATTTTGAAACCGTGCTTCACACGGAAAGATTTTTTTCTTTTTTTTATACTGATCCTTCTTTTATAAATGCATTCAGAAATTAATTAATCAAATGTAAGTAGCCTATTTTATTGGATGTATTGAAAAATGCAGATTCGCACTCAACAGATAGATTTGTTGTGTGGCTCATAATCACATGAGCCCCAATTGTGATGGTTGCATTAACGTAGATGTTGGCCATGCCCCCACAGAAGTGCTGATAATCGGTGTCTTGAAAACCTTGCACTTTGAGTAATTACCCTGAGTTTCCTTTTTGATTCAAGTGGTCAAAATGATACCTTTTGTTTGATCGGGAGACATTCGCAGCCAGAGCCGGGTGCTTTTTATTGTAACCATGACAACGTGGGTCGAGTGCACCGCTGCAGATTTCTCTATTCCAGTGGTTGGGTTGCAGTAGATGGCAGGGGGTTAGATAGAGAAATTGTGATTTACCGGCTAGTTCTTGGTAAAATATGCACTGTACAAAACATTCATTATTATGGGCTGTATAGTTGCACAGCTGTTTCTGCAGAACTCATTTAGGAACAACAAGAAAACACAGGTGTGGATAACAGAATTAATTAAATCTAGCCTCATTATTTTATGAGCCCCAACTCAGCATCACTAGTGTTTTTGCAGCATTTACAACTTCGAAATTCTGAGAGTTATGATTTGAAATATAGAATATGATTTCAAATGATATTTTGAGACCAACAACAATAGTATTGTTGAATATATTCTGATATATGACAATATGGCCAATATCTAAAATCACACATTAAATATGTGAATTATAATCACCTGTCTGAAAAAGTCAATTAAATAATAGTTATTGTTAATTAGAAAAATAATTAGTGTGAACCATAGAACTGTGTTTAGTTTGTCCATTCTGGGCTACTGTAAAAAAAAAAAAATGGCGGTGCAAGATGGCCGCCTACATTAAGAGGACCTGCTCCTGGTGTAAATAGAAAGGACTCATTCCAGAATATTGAAAACTGCAAATAATTAATCTAGGCGATTTTACACATCATGTGCAATTATTCTATTTCTATTAAGACTTCAATTGCTTGTGTTTACTCTCACCTCTATATATGTACGTAATAAGGATTTCTATAGTGAAAGTGTGTGTGTTTTTGGGAGGGTGAGGTTAACAATGGCCCTTGTGGAGGAATAGAGATATAATTTCCCCAGTTGAGAGGAGGTGATAATAGCCGGGGGAAGCAGTGATTACCAATGTGGATAAATGGTGTTAGGACAGGGGCTGAGTGTGGACATGTGGAAAGTGTTTCCCCCCACTAATGGCTCTGTAAGATGGTGTCATCTATCAGGCCCTTGTTCCGCGGCTGCTGCTCTTTAACTTACAATGGCACATACAACATGTGGACCTAAACATGCTCTGACATATTGGAACAGAGCTTGCGGGTAAACATTCCATAAACACTGGCGTTTATGAAGCTTTCATCTCGCCCTTCTCCACCGGCTTCCCACACACATGATACGGTACACATGTCTGACAGACTTGTTGGGATGCCAAGCGTCGGGGATACGGCGCTAATTAGAGATCGGTCTCTTCGGGGGAGGGGGGTGAGGAGGGTGCGGGATGGGGGGTCTTTGCCTTTTATAGATCACCCCACTAATCAAAGTGGCTTTTTCCTGTTTTCTCTTCTTTCTTCCTTTCTTCCATCCCCTCCATTCCCTTCCGTAATTCCAAGGTCCCGCTAAATCAAAAGATATTTCCAAACATGCAATACTGTTATTTCTGCTCAAGTTGCCGCCATGTTTTTAATTTTGCTTTCGCCGAGGTTTCTGCTCCGCTCGTGTCTCTGTTGCTTGGTTCCACGTGGGTAGCGGGAGGGGGGGTGGGGGGGGGGTGTTGGACGAGAGCCAGGTCCTTGCACCTGTCCCTCAAATACACACACACACACACACACACACACACACACACACACACACACACACACACACACACACACACACACACACACAGCATCCTGCATTGTCAAGGTTATAAGATAGCATAGCTGCTTTCGCCCAATAGGAGGGCGAGACAGAAAGGAGACACCGGGGAGGAGGTTGAATGAGTACGTGAAGGGAGCACAAAGAGAGAGAGCGGACAAGTGGTTGAACAGAGACAGAGGACTGTTGAGAAATGAAAACCTGTAATGATGGTGCGGGCGAGTCATGAGCAGCGGCCGAGGGAAATGATCGGAAATGGGGGGGGGGGAGGAGGGGGGGGGGGGGGGGGGGGGGGGGGGAATTCAGAGAAAGAGAGATGGTCGCCCGCACGTCCTCCCCCATCCTTAGGCACATGCTATTCAAAGCCCCGTAATTCGTGTCATTAATTAAAAAGCTGATGGGATGGAGTTAAGGGGTTTGCACTCTGCATCTCCTTGGCTGGGCGGGCGAGCGAGCGAGAGAGAGAATGGAGAGGGGGGTGGGAGATATTGCAAAAAATATTGCAGCCACTCCGCCATGAATCTCTATTAGCCGCTAATGATTCCGTTCTGATACCTCTCAGCCATTAGTGTGAAATTGGGAAGCATTAATTATTCAAATGAACATCCATACAGCTGCCGCTCACATGACGGGCGGTGGCTCCTCCTCGCTGCAGCTAAAGGTCCTTGCTGTTAGCCACATGCGCCGCATGTGTCTTAAGTAGCGACGGCACTAAAATGAGCATGCAGGCCGACACCTCGGGTGGAATTTGTATTTAACTCGTGCATTATCTGAGGGAATGCACCGTGGACCGCAGAATGCATCATTTCATAAAGTCATGAGAATGGCACTCAAACTGTTACATTGGGGTTGAATAGCTCTTTAAAGGTCTGGTGTTTAAGATTTTGGTCATCTTCTAATTATATTACGAAACAATTACATACTGTCGTATTCATGATTTTATAATCACCTTAAAGTTGTTGTTTTTTTATTTTCTAATTTATTTCCCATTACCCTTTAATGATCTCATTAATGTATATTCACATGAGTAGCAGGTCCTCTCTGTGGGAGCTGCCATGTTTTTACAGTAGCCCAGAGTGGACATACTAAACATCTTTTGAGTTTTAACGACAACTAAAGTCAACCATAGGTTCTCCTGCATCCTCAGAAGGGGGTGAGGGTGAGGTGATGGATACAACATGCAACTTCACCTCTAGATGTCACCAAATCTCACACACTGCACCTTTAACATTATTGTAAAATACAATACAATACATGTGTCCAACCCAAACCTGTACTCTACGCATTCTCTGAATTCACCTTCAATCTGCTATGTAGAGATAAGGTACAGTGTGGCTGAGGGTCGGGTTACTCCAGCCTTTTATATGCACTGCATCAAAACTGAATTACTTGTTTGCATATAATTGTGATGAACAGCTGCTGCTCTCCTCTATAACCGTGGAAAAAAGATCGGATTTTGAAGGCAACCGCTATATATGGCTTTGCTTTTTCATCTCATTCAATCTGCAACAACAGCTTGACCAATTAGACAAGCTGCAGAATCAGCCATGTTGCCTTTATGTGTTTGGCAGAGGGAGCCAGGGAGCAGCCAGAGCATTACAGGCTGTGGATGCACACACATCACTGACTTATTGTTTGGCCCTAACTTGTTGCCAGGATTCACTCTGACCTGGCTTCGTCTCACACACACACACACACACACACACACACACACACACACACACACACACTGGCTCTGACCTGTTCTGATGTTTACATTAAAAAAAATATTTTCACCGATTTTGTCCTTGACCCACTCCCCTTATAAAATATCAGCGTTTCTGATGCCTTAGAGCAAGGCACTTAACTCCACGCTGCTCCCATGCAACTTCTCTGCAGCCAGAAGATAAGTCTGCTTGTCTTGGGCATCCTCCAGGTCTGACTGTTCTCCTTCTAAGTGAATCCATACCAGATCATTAATGCACTAAATCAGCCTTTTTTTTGGCCTGTCACGGAAATGTGTACATTTCCAAAAGGGATTTTATTTTCATTTTTTAAATTTTTCTTTCATCGCCAGTGCTGGCATTTCCTCCCCGGTTTGTTTTGGCATCCAGAGACGGATGGTTCCAGCTGGTCCTCTCTTTTCTCGAGCCTTTTTCGGAGTCTTTACGAGGCACCAACTGTCATCGCACACGCCGCGTGATGAATCTTCATGTCAGGTGACAGAATTCTCTGATCTGCCAATTCCAAATTGTCAAATTAAAACTTGAAGCGCCACTTGTCCCTGAAGTCACTGGCAGAGATTGAAGGATTAGTTAGTAATTAGTACATTCCAGTTGAACAATAACATTATTCGTAATATTAATAAAAATAATAGTGCTGTTAAAAGCTTAGCCCAAAAAGTAACTGAATGTACCATAGGATAAAAATAGCCAGCCTGTACCCATTCTAAAATGAGATAATACCAAACAGAAGGTGCATTAGGGGTCATGCCGAATCGTCCACTTATTAAAATCCATTAATTGCTCCTCACGTGTCCCTAAACGGGGAGTTGCGGCAGATGTAGACATTTCTGAATCAATACTTCAGGGTCTCTTTTGTCGGACGGAAGAGCGCGCAACTCTCCAGATAACCTCGGAGTACCCTCAGAATAGAATCCCACTGTTTTTGACTTGTTTTTGTTTTGCACACCTTTAGCACGAGACAAGGGACGAGGAGCGAGCGACGAGAGGGCTAAGTGCTTAAAAAAAAAACGTCACTCGGCTGCTCACGGTCGGCGGCAGAATTGTATTACGGCGTAAAGAAGCCTTTCAAATGAATCAATTCTCCGTCTCACTCCGCTGCTCCGCTCACAGAGAGAGGGAAGAGAGACAGGTTTGCCACAATGCTGTATATGTAGCGAGACAGCGGTTGGACGTAGCGCGGACAAATTGGTTTGAACGATCTGACAGGTGACCTTGCTGCATTCCTCTGGTCAGGCCAACTGCGCCTCACCACCGCTCCCTCCCTCCCTCCCTCCCGTTTCCCCGTCATCCACATCCTCTGACTCTGCTCTCGCACCGTCTCCTCCGGCGATTGCGGTCGCATACCACTTCTCACATCCCCCCGCCACTAATGCCTTTCTCTATAGATCATTACCCCCCGCCCCCCCAGCTGCTGTTAGCGACCGCTCAATCAGAAACGGCCCTGGCCCCCATGCACTGTAGTCCCCCGCCGCGCGGGCGTTGCTCACGGGAGGTGAACGGGCTTCGATCTGAGACGTTTGGCTGTTTACTCTGATTTGATCTGTGGAGGTTTTCACACTAGGCACCCAGTTATTGTTGATTTTGAGTGTGCCGGTTCAGTTGTTGCCCAGAGCTATTGTTGTATAGGAATTCAATGACAGCTGCGTTGTTTGTTGTTGTTATTCGCAGAGCTGAAACGGATTAATCGATTAATCGACGGTCGATTATAAAAATTGTCCAAATTCCCTAAATCGAATAAACAGATTTCTAATTCATGTTTTGCTGTAACTGTCTCAGGTTAACGAACTGACCAAACATATGCTGCTTCTCGCACAAGCACACACGCACAGGCTTCCTAGTGATGGTGTTTATCGGCCAGCTAGACATGAAAATATCAGGTGATGAGTCAGATCATTTTCATTTAGTTATTTTCAGACATGTCTCTTTTTTTGTACAATATTTTTCCGCCCATTCAAAAAAAACTGTTTAATCGAATCGAAGAAATTAACCAATAGATGAATCGATCTAAAAAATAATCAGCTGCAGCTCTAGTTGTTTGCGTACAACATCATGGTGGGACAAACTCTCTCTCCTCCTCTGACACCTCATGAGCCCTCGCGGTCTTTTTTGCATCAGCCCGCCGTCCCGCATTCGTATCGTTCACCTCTAATAACTTTGCCATCTTTCAACCCCCCCCCCTCCCCCGTTCCACCCCTACCCACTGACCTCCATACCACACTCGGCCGCGCTCTCCATTTGGAGGAAAGGACTCTTGTAAGCCCTGGTAACAGAGGTTAATCCTCTCTTATTAGAACCAGGATTACCACAGGGGAAGGAAGGAAAGGGACAGGAGCGCTGTGGCTGTGTGGAATCCAAGAGCCCCCCCCCCCGCACTACAAATAGAGAAAAGCAGAAAAACTCTGTGACTGACATGAAAACAGCTCGTTCACAGAGGATATGATATATCGAGTGATGTTCGGGCCTCAAGTGGTTCAGCCTTTTGTTGTAGCATCCACTTTTACCCCGAGCCTTTTGTTGTAGCAACCACTTTTACCCGGAGACATGCTGTTCTATTAAAGGTGCAGTGTGTAAGATTTGCCGACATGTAGAGGTGAAATCGCCTGTTGTATCCATCACCTCAGCAGGCAGGATAACCTATGGTAAACTTAGGTTGTCATTAGAGCTCAAAAAATGTTTAATGCATCCAATTTTACAATGGTAAAAACATGGCGCCCCCCTATAGAGAGGAACCGCTCCTCCTGTAAATATACATTAAAGGGCTAATTTAAAGGGTAATGGGAAAAAAATCAAACATTTGGTGATTATGGATTGATGAACATTTCAGTATGTAATTGTTTTGTTACATTTTTAGAAGTGACAAAAATGACAGAAATCTCACACACTGCACCTTTAAGTACATTATAGGGAGAGCACTCATAAGGCTGTGTAGTACGCTGGGTTTTCGGAAAGTAATCCCTCTGAATCCCTCGATTAACTTTAATGAGGTACTTGAAGTGTGAAGTGGTGTGTTTACCTCCTGTTATTTGTTCTCAGTGTTTTGCCCTTATTCTATAACTGAACGCTTTCACCAACCAACAAATCTTGCCTACTACACCTTTAAAGATAGACAACAATAGTACAATCTTGATAATAGCAGTGTTCTTCACAGCTCTGTGGTGTCTTTCAGCTCACTTTTTTGATTTTGAAACCAGACACTAAACTAGAATTGCTACTCACGCATCATACTTATATATATACATCTCTTCATCTGGTTGTGCTGCCCCAAATGGACAAAATAAATCATTCCCCACAGGTTTCCGACCACCGATCTCATCTCCACGAGATTGAATGTTTTTATGGTTTCACAATGAAAAGAAAAGAAAATGTGTTTTTCACATTCACATCACACAAACGTGTTTTTACACTTTAAGACCTCATTAATCAGTCTCTTTCCTACAGGCTTATGTGTGATGCGGTCCTTCTTTTTTTTTCCCACCTCTGCGAAAAGCTCTCAGCTTGATATAATGTGCCACTAACCCTACTTTTGTGTGACTGTTGTAAAATAAAGACAGCTATGACTTCATTAATCTGTTCTTTATTTTTTGTTTCTCTGTCTTTCTCTCCCCTTCATGCCTAAAAATAGAAGTGGAACAAAAAGGTAACTAAATGCCAACAACTTTCCTTCATTTCGCCGTATTGTTTTGCTTTGTTCTTCTTCCATCTGGTGACGGGGCTCCTGAAGCAGGTGTCTGACATTCTCGGGGTGTAATCTCATGGTTGTGGTTCATTGGTGTGATTGAACATGTCATTCATGGGGAAAATGAGATTGCTCAAGGGAACTGTGTTAGAAATGCACCGGATTCTTTCTCATTTCGCCGACTTGCACATGCATCACTCAGAAACTGCAGATTTTCATTTCTCCTTCTCCGGTACATCTCAGAGATCCTCTGACATGGCTGTAAACATACACATTTTTATTTGGCCATTCTTTATGGCGAGGTCATTAAATGACCTGCTCCCCGCTGAAATTGCGTAACTCTGGGATATTTTCTCTCGCCGTAATAACTGATAAGATTATTCCGATGCTGCTTTATCAGCTGCATAGTATTAAAGGAAAGGCCCATTCCGCCTGATCAATAGCTTGTCCAATAAGCTGTCAGTATTTTTGATTATAGCTCTAACATGATAATGGCCGTAACCTGAGCAGATCATAGCGGGCACATTCTTACCTTATCAGCAAAGCGCCGGGCGGAAGTCACGCTAATTCCGCCCAGGAGCACCGCTGCTGTTTTTGCCGTCACACCTTTTCGCACGAGCGGGGAAATATGTCCTGTGTCACACATTAAAATGTAGCATTGGAGTGAAGTCAAAGATGTAAATGGAATCATTAAACAAGAGTCAAGAGTTCCTCTTTAATAGCGGCGCCGTAAATTCCCCCGGTTTCATCGTCGTCGTTAATTAATGACGTATCAGTGAAATCTGAGGCCGAGGGAGAGAATGAGAAATGAAGGTGAAGCAGGAAGTTGGGGGGACCGTTTCCACGGTTTCTGTCGATTCCCCATGAAAGCCATGCTCTGCACTCGAATCACTTTTTTTTTCTAATATCGCCCATTCACTCCATCTCTGTGCTTTACACCCTTAAAAGGCATACTCCCTTTATTTGTAGACATGAAACAGCCCCTCTTAGCGTTTAGCCGAGCAGCGGCTGAGACGTGTGCCGAGGCGCCGCGTCGACTGGGACGGCACATCTCGGCACATTTTTCACCCGCAGGTAGACAACATGTTTAATCTTTAGAGATTACAAGGGGGAAGGGGGGAGAAGAAGTCTGTGTTTTCACTGTCTCTTTCTTCTTCTTCCTCTCCTCCTCCTCCTCCTCCTCCTCCTCCTCGGAGCGCTCAGCTTCTACCTCCCCGACGCTTCTGCGGCAAGAACCTGTCAGTGCTGTGTCAGGCTCGGGGCCTGTTACAGCCAAAGCACTCTTCCCTTGCACTCTGTTTTCATTTTGTGGAGAAAGGGGAAACTGCACTGTCTCAATTATTTATTGCTCTTGCCCATCGTTGTATCCTCCCCACCCCCACCCCGGTTTTGAAAAACCTCTTTTTTTGGTAATTCATACATTAATTGAAATTTGACAAATGAAGATGTCATCCGCTCGCAAAGACACAAACGTCAATTTCCCTCCGTCGCAGATAACCCATAATGAGCAGGAATTAGCTTTCGCAAGAGGGGCTCGCTATTGACCCGTTGCAGCTGTATTGCCTCGGTCCGGCTTTATCAGATTTGAGTACAAACCAGTTCACGTGTAATTAGTTTACCCGTGTGTGGTGTTGTAAATCACATAGGCTAAAAATGTCATGCGGATGAAAATAATGGACACGCGCTCATTATATGGATGATGTAATTACCTTTTGATTTCCTTTGTCCTCGGGGCTGCCTCGGCCAATAATGAAAGCGAAGCCATTTTTTTTATGGGGTGGCGTGTTTGATGCAAATTATTAAGAACTGCCACTTTTGCGTTTTAATGAAAGAACCGAGTGAGCAATTATGTGTCATTGAGTAGATATAAAAGAACTATAAAAGGATAATATAGACTATTACAATGCATGTTATTTCCATGCATATACTATTCCGTATATTATGTATGTTATATTTAATAACCGTTATCAAGCACTTTATTATTATCCCTGCTTATTCTCATACAAATACATTAAAGCGAATTACATTGAGAAATACTAATGGAAGTGTGACAAGTATTGAAATGAGGTGAACATGAATTTCCGAGCTTGGAATCAGGTTGCGTTGTCCTGCCCATGATCTTTGTCCTTTTCATTCACTCATCTATTGGTTTTTCTGTCTGTTTGAGGGGTTTTGAGGTTTTCGCTTTGTCCTTCACAGCAAACTAAGTGGCATTTTCACATTTTATTTGTCCATCATTTCATTCAGTGGCTGTTTGAGCATGAAATACCTGCCAATGTAACTCCGTGCTTGTTTTTCCCCTATTTTGGCTCCTCAGTATTCCTGTGCCCAGGGCTTCTGCGCAGGGTGTACCAGAGCGAGCACCTCTTCGAGTCCGACCACCAGTCCGGCGCCTGGTGCAAGGACCCCCTGCAGGCGTCCGATAAGATCTACTACATGCCGTGGACGCCGTACCGCACCGACACGCTGACCGAGTACTCCTCCAAAGAAGACTTCATCGCGGGGAGGCCCACCACCACCTACAAGCTCCCGCACCGCGTGGACGGCACTGGCTTCGTGGTCTACGACGGGGCGCTTTTTTTCAACAAGGAGCGCACGCGAAACATTGTCAAGTTCGACCTGCGGACGCGCATCAAGAGCGGCGAGGCCATCATCGCCAACGCAAACTACCATGACACCTCGCCGTACCGCTGGGGCGGGAAGTCGGACATCGACCTGGCGGTGGACGAGAACGGCCTGTGGGTGATTTACGCCACCGAGCAGAATAACGGGCGCATCGTCATCAGCCAGCTCAATCCCTACACGCTGCGCGTGGAGGGCACCTGGGACACGGCATACGACAAGCGCTCGGCGTCCAACGCCTTCATGATCTGCGGGATCCTCTATGTGGTAAAGACAGTGTACGAGGACGACGACAACGAGGCCACGGGGAACAAGATCGACTACATCTACAACACGGAGCTGAGCAAAGACGGGTTCCTGGACATCCCCTTCCCCAACTCCTACCAGTACATCGCCGCCGTGGATTACAATCCCAGGGACAACCTGCTCTACGTGTGGAACAATTACCACGTGGTCAAGTACTCGCTGGACTTCGGGGCGCTGGACAACAGACTCGGTAAGGCCATTCTGAATTCTTCCTCTTTCACTCAACCTTTTGGAATAATGAAGTCTTTTCATGTTGGATTCAGTGTTGTGATCAGAGCCCTGCAGTGAATAGATCTGTTCTGCACAAATGTAGAAAATGGCAAATGGAGTGGAAATGACAACAGATTGACAAGATGCTTTTGTGTATTTGTGCCCTTGTACTGAGAAAAGCTGCCGTTAGAAACATATTGGTTAGTTTTCCTCATCCGTCGCACTCGTTTCACCTTCCTTCAGAAACAAGCTCAGGTATTTGTGGAATAATTGTGGCACAAACGACATAGGGAGTTGGAGGGAGTGGCATCTAGTGGCGAGGTTGAATGTTGCAGCTGAATTCTCCTCACCTTACACTATGTAGGAGAACCGATGGTAGCCTTCACTTGTAATAACTTAGAAAAAGTATTTAATTTGTCCATTTTGGGCAACTGTACAAACATAAAGGGCAACATGGCCGCCTCATTTAAATAGGGTAATTGAAATAACAATGTGTATGTTCAGGAGAAAACACTTATTTTCTATTATTACACTTTCAACAGCATATTTATATCATATTCAATTTCTGCCAATAGAAATGTAAAATAATTTCACTTCAATATTATAAACCCTTATAGACCTTTGCCATGACACACGAGTGAATGAATCTTGACAGACAGACTTAGTTTATCTTCTTCTCCACATAGAAGATAATTGCATTTGTCATTAATCACTAAACATCAAGAAACCTCAAAAGCCATGTCCTGTTTAAGTTACTGCTCCTCTGTGTAGTTGTTGGCATTTCACAGAAACACGTGACCCTTCACCAGCGAGTGACTTTAAAACTTCTCTAAACTCTTTTGAAAAGTGTAATGTCTCCACTCCGTTGTTCCTTTTATAAATTGCTGCTTGTGGGGAAGGATGAAATCGAAAAAAAAGAAAAGAAAGAGCTTGTTTTGGCACGACGGGGTAATTCTTTGTGCTATCTCATCAACAGCTCCAGTCAGAAATGTCACAAGTTATTTGACTGTGAAGTCCCTTCCTCTGCTCTCTCCTCGGCAGCTTCTCTCTACCTGCCACTTGCCACTTTCATTTGTTTCCCTCAGCCGCCGGTAACTCAGACTCTTTTCTTAAACAGAGTCTTGCTTCAACACACCCCCGAAATATATTCATTCGTTCACCGGCCATGCTTACAGTGTTTGGTTCTGACGATACACCGCCTGGCATAATATGATTTTCTGCCTTTTTGGAGAGTGAAATGCTGTTGTTATGGACTTTCTCTATTAAATGATTACCCATCAGTTGTTAATAGTGGCAACACAAACACACGTACGTATAGAAATGCTAATTCGCCGTAGCAGACTTCGTGTTGACTCGTGAGTTTTGCTTTTGTGGCACAGAATAGGCCGCCAGCCAAAGAGCCTGCTGCTTGAACATTGATAATAAAACGTCGCGCAGAGCGGACGAATGGAGTCGGAGAACAAATATAAACGTCAGATAAACAGACTGATAAGGGAGTGGAGGAGTGATTGAATGGACTCAGGGGTAATAAACGCTTTAGTTTGATCAACTCCTCAGGCAGAAACAATGGATGCAGATATTTTTTGAGTGAGACAAAGTTTGTTTTAGCGATTCAGATTTTCCACAGTCTTGTCTCACGAGGGCCGTACGTCTGAGACGACAGGAACATCCAATAAAATTTAGGTGGATCAGCATCACTCTCAACTCCCTCAAAGAAGATTATTATTTTGGCATATTGTTATTTTGACTTATTAGCTCCATAAAGGCAGCGGATAGGGAGACAGAAGTATGCTGCAGGTGGGGAATTTGGTAGAGATGGCCCAAATGTATAAGGATCTACATGTAGGATTGAGTGGCATCTAGTGTTGAAGGAATATATGAGGTCCCTTGACCCATAATTCCCTCCAAACAGCATTATTACATTCAATGTATCAAATATATGTCTTGACCAAAAAAAAAATTGTGGACTATATTTTAATTTTAGATGATCATATATGAAAGAAAATATATGGTAGCCATCAGTTACTATCTTTACTAGTATATATATATATATATATATATATATATATATGTTAGAATAACAATGTGTACATTCAGATGATTCATCTCAAATGAAACACAGTATCAAAACACAGTATCTCTAGATCTATAAACCTTGATATTTCCCTCTGTACCTTTAAGCACAAGTAGAAAATACTTTTATTTTCTGCTTTTCCATAATCGGGTCCAGTTGCAGTGGCTCATTAAATCCGACGCTTGCGACCCGGCCCCCTCCGAGGCCAACGCCACCGTGCAGCTTCTGAAATTTGATCCAGTGTCACGATCACAGCGCCTGTTAACACTCCCGGAAAGGTGTCGTTTTCCCGAGCGCTCCAACACAGGCTCATTTCCACTTGTGCTTCCACCCTTATGAGCATGCATGACCTGCCGTACCAGTGGAGCATGGTACATGGGCAACAGAGCAGGAGAGACATGGCCAGACCCACAGCTGGGGCCTGGTGCCGTACGCCAAATCACATGGGCCAGGGCACAGCACATGCTACAGTGCATTAGGCACAAGCAGGGTATTGACATCTGGACCCCAAACTATCCTATTGTATCTGATTCATACTGATTTTTAATGTGTTTTTTATTTTTATTTTTTTTCTGTTCCTTCCCCGGGTGAAATTTGTAGATAAAATATATTTCCATTCCCCCTAAAGAAACCTGTGCTAATCTGTATACTCACTGAAGCCTCAGAGCAGACAGAGCCCAAACAGCCTGTTTTCAAGGACAGATGATCTATGCCCGTGAGTGCTTCCATGACAACTCCACAGATAATTAAATTCACTGAATTGGTGATAATAAAAAAAGTTAAAAAAAAGAAAAGAAAGACCTACTCTGCTGTTAGAAGGGAGATATAAAAGCTTCTCTTACCATCAGTCCCCCCTTTTCATGATCATAAAAGGCGTGGAACATGCAAGGACAACCGAAATAGATTTCACTTCCATAGATGAGTGTACGATTCATGCAATGCTTGAATAGTCGACGGCATATGAGAACATGAAGTGAAACCTAGTGACGCGAGTTGTGTCAATGGATTGAAGATAAAGGGCAAAGGGCCTGGTAATGTTTGGATGGGAGTTTTCATTGAAGTTTACAGTCTCTCTGCGGTTTACGACCCACTTCCTTAGATCAGCGCTCTCGCCTCTTCCATCGCTGAGTCGTTTACCCTGAGTAGCTCCATGAAGGACACAGCCCGAAGTCACAGAGTGCACCAGCAGCCCCCAGTCACCCTCTGCATAGATTGTCATATTATATGACGATTGTCATATCATATTATATGACGACTCCCTGCGTTATCAGTCGAATCCCACTAGGTGACCTCTGTTTGTTTTAAAGGTGCAGTGTGTACGATTTTGGTCATGCGTGTCATCTCTAAAAAGAGTATTCCAAAAAAATGCCGCTATAGACGATCCTGAATGCAGGAACACGCCTGGTCGTCAGTCAGCCTAAAAGGGCACTTTCCTTTGACCACCCATTCGCACCTGTGGCCACCCATAACCCAATTCCAGTCCTTTGTGCTTGGCCACAGAGCACCTTGAACCCAGTCCTTGTTGGCTACCCTGCTCCTCAAAGGAATATCTTTCTGCTTTGTCGTGCTCATCGCAGCTATTATTGGATGTTTTTCCCAATCTTCGGTTCGAGGTTGTAACCTCTTCATCTCCGGACATCTCCGACATGCCTAACCCACCCTCCTGACCCGATACCCAGCATCTTTTTAAATTAAACACATTCACCACACAGTACTCCAAGGTCCCCCACTGCACTGAAGCTTTAGTGCGGTACTTAGTTGTCAGTCGCTTCCAATAAAAGTCTCTGCCAAATGAATAAATCTAAATGTCATGTAAGTCGCATGATGCCAAGAGTCAAGAGAGGAGACGATGGGCGACTTAGGAGATTGGCAAAACCAGCGCTCGTCCATCGAAACCAACCGCCGCAAATCATTTTAACTGTATCCACGTCACTGCCCAACAAAACATCTTGTATTTAATTATGCATATTATTGGCAGGCACCCGGGTCAGCAAGCCCATCCCATGTGCATAAAACTCTCGAATTTGCAATATGCTTAAAACAGTCTTCTTAATAGGGAGTACAACGCATACTTGTTTGAAGGGTTGTTAAATCAATGCAATTGTAATAGTCTGTGATGCCATTCCAGTTCCTTCAGGTGGAGCATGTTGTTGCATAGAGCTATCATGTAAGTTTTACAATGTGCAGTCCAACAGGAATCAGTTGGGCCTCTTGCCTTTGCTCGTCCTTGCGCCTTTTAGACCATCCCTGAACACAGAACCTCTCTTACGACCCCGTTTTGACACATGGCTCTCGTCCTCACATTCTGCAGACAAAGCTGTCAGTTTGAGCTTTAGACACCATCAGGCTGCCTCGGCTCCACGCGGCTGTTCAGCAAAGGGGCAGCCACATGAGGAAATACGCCATCTCTCACACCTGCTACTTCATTAGCGGTATCCTCTCGTGAGATAATCGTCCGTGCAGCTTATTAACACAGATTCCAACACATTATTCTGTTCTAAACACAGTGTGCGTGTGCATTGTTTGCAGATTTTCAGCGGTTTCTCTAGTTCAATTTGAGGAGTGTCAGCAGAGTGATGCGCCGACTGTGAATGCGTTGTGGTTTATAAGAGGTGAGCCCTTTATCTGCTGCTCTGCCGGCACAAACGTCTGAAGCCCGACTCCCGCTCCTGCCGCGATTCCTTTGTCGACTCATAATTGGGACACAGGTCGGTGTCGTAGATACGCGCGCAGTCTGGTAACCCGGCAGTCTCACCACATGTTTCCATCTGGCCGAGGCGCGGCGCCAATCCCGCCGGTGTGGAGCGGGTCGCACCCCGCCCCCACCGACCTCCATGCTGATGTTTTGGTGTAGTTTCTTGGCTCGGTTC
The DNA here is from genome assembly GCA_016785325.1 of Chascanopsetta lugubris. Taxonomy (NCBI): domain Eukaryota; kingdom Metazoa; phylum Chordata; class Actinopteri; order Pleuronectiformes; family Bothidae; genus Chascanopsetta; species Chascanopsetta lugubris. Next base: position 2,034 of record JAFBJT010107418.1, on the reverse strand, counting down.
AGAGGAGCCTGACACATGCTAAATAGATCAAGGCGGTTTTATGCCGTAAGTATGTGCTGGCAGAGTCTGGTGGATACAATCTGAAGATCAGTGAGTCCTCCTGTGCCACCCCTCCATTACCTGTCACGTCCGCTGATTGACAGATTCCAGCGGCACCCCACATTTGTCATATCGCCGAGTCTCGTCTTTCACAAATATAAAGCTGGAAGGAATATATCTGTGTTTTTTTTTGAAGGAAATGCTGTACCTCCACAAAAACACTCTCACATTCTGCATGAAACCACGTTTTGATGTCAAGGCTCAGGAATGTAGGCTACATGCTTATTTGGAGGCTGCACACTTATCACATGCCTGATGCACCTCTCGCAGAGGGCACTGTGAAGTGTTGAGGCGTAGGATTACAGTTTAGGATCTTTTTTTTTTCAACACATGTACAGTACACACACACACACACACACACACACAAAGTCGTTTTCTTGCAAACCCCTTAATGCTGCAGCACAATGGGGCCGTGTTAGTGACGCTTGAACGAATGGAAACAGTGAGGACCTTGTCGGTGCTCAGAGACTCAATGAGCCCTGCTCATTCATGTAAGAACAATCTGTGATTTACTGTAAATCTTTGCTCTCATTTTCTCCATCACGGAGGTCAGATGTTAAGTGGATGAATGCCACGAGGGCCACATCGATATGATGTTATTATGTTTTCCGCGTTTTTTTCTCTCCCATAATTCCACCTTGTGTGTCCAAGCGACCCGCCCCTGTATGTACAGTCAAGAACCTTTATGGTCAATACCTTTTATTCTCTACATGCTCTGGTGCTGATAGTCATTAGCATTATAGCTACATGCATGGCAGTGCAGAAAACCCTAAGCTGCACCTCCCGCGCTTCCCCCCGTCCCTGTCGCAGCCTAAAATAACAAATGTGCCGATGGTGGTTCGTTGCATCAGCTGTAGCTAATTAACTCGGCGATGGCCTGAAATTAATCTTGTCTGTGTTCGGTTTGTGTTCACCCCTGCACTCTGCTTGTTGTCAAAAATGTTTTGAGAGAGAGTGGAGCACCCACTCTGTGCCAACACCCTGCACCCACAAGTGTCTCTGCAGTTTCAATGATGTGAAATTCAATTCAAATTGTAGAATAGTCCATCTCCTGATGTTTAATTGAGTAGAGTAGAGTATGAGCTTTGCCTAGTTTAACAGAAAAGCTTCAGCTTCTGTTTGTATATCATTGATATAATTAAAGGGTCTGTGTGCAGGGTTTAGGGACATCTACTGGCAAAGAAGCATTACCTCATCCTCCCATTTTAAGCGTGTTGGAGAACTAAAGTGGCCTTAAGTTGACATTTAAACTGAAAAGGTGTTTACTTTGTACATTCTGGGTCACAATACAAAAAAAAAAACATGGCGGTGCAACATGGCCACTCTGCGCCAATAACTTACCCAAGATGTTAATATAAAGGACAATTTGTACATTCAGATGACTGTACACCAGGCATGTCAAACATACGACCCGCGGGCCGGATCCGGCCCGCCGGATGATTTCATCCGCCCGGGCGCATGTCACGGATAAACGAGTCTCTAGTGAACGGTAGATATTCGCATGCATTGAGCGTCTTTTACTTTGAAAGGGATGCAAGCAGGATCCAACTGCGTAATTTCCTATTTACCATAAGTACCCTGTGCCGCGCGCAGCGACGATCTTTGGGAAGTGTTGTACCGTTACCGTAATTGACACGCTGGAGGTACGTGACCCACGGCAATGTCACATACACTCACGGTGCAACCCCCCCCCCCCCCCCCCCCCCCCCCACAACAATGGCCGAACCCACCCGAACACCGCAGCATCAGTACATGGAAGAGGAACAACAACAACAACTGTGCATATGTCTCTGTTTTGAACACAAAACGTACAACCAAATAACAAAGTTATAGATGACCCCACTGCAAAGCATGCTGGGAAACCCCATGCAGCTCCGGAGCCGCTGGTTGCCGACCCCTGCTTTTGCGTCAAGCCTACATTTGTAGCCTACATAT